>WAAG01089991.1:192115-205671 GCA_013390105.1 Tichodroma muraria
CCATGGGGACAGGTGAGGAGGGCACGGGGCGGGGGGGAGGGAGGGACGAGGGTAGGGGGTCCCCTGCGCCCCTTCGGGGAGGGGGCACCCGCGTCTGATGCTGGCGGGGGGTAATGGGTGGGTGCTGTGGGGGGCTGGCAGCGGCGGGGGATACCGGCGTGTCCCCGGAGCCGAGGCCATCACTTATTTATTGAGGTCAGGCTGGGGCGAGCGGGGAATGAAGTGGGGGGGGACACCGTGGTGGCGTTTCACCCACGCCTGGAAAATCCCCGCGGGAACTGCCTTGGGGACCGGCGCACCCGACTCCAGCCGCATGGCGTCGGGAATTCAGAGGGGCTCCAGGGAGGATGGGGAATGGGCAGAGGGATCAGGTCCTGCTCTCTAGCATAAAGCTGATGTCCCCGTGTCCCCTCTCTGGAGCCTTTCCGGATTTACGCTGGCAGGTAAAGCCCCTTTGCATGCCCTGTTCCGGATTTACACTGCCAGGGAGAGCTCTGTTCCACCCCAGCATCCTTACCCCAGGGCAGGGCAGCGTACGCCCACACCACCATGGTAGTACCCAGGAGCTATGTGACAGTTTGATCCTTGGGACGCTATAGGATGGGAAGGGAAGGGATCAGGCTGGAGAAGAGGTCACAAAGCTCCTTGTCCCTCCAGGCTGTGCTACTGCACCTGGGACCTGTCTTGCCAGCGGCGAGTACCCAGGCCAGCTGCCCCCAGCATTGCACCGCTAAAAAAGAGCGGTGCCCAAGCCCGGGCATGTGTTGCTGGACTATGCCATGTCCTCTGCTGGCTGACGGGCAGCCCTGGCCCTGTGAAGACGCAGCCAGCCCTGAGCCAGACACCGGGACACCAGAGTGCCCAGCACCACCATGGCCCAGGACTGGGATGCAGTGCTGTCAGGGATGACGACAGGCAGCCGGTCACGGAGCTCCAGCAGTGAAGCCAGCCTGGCTCCCCGCTACCTCCTCAGCAAGCAGAGCCGCCTGCTCAATGGGACCACCCGGAGCAGCCGTGCCGCCTCCCCCATGGGCCGTGTCATCCTCATCAATGCCCCCATTGAAGGTGCGTGGGGTGTCCTGGCCCCCTGCCCACCCCCATGGCCAGGAGGGCCTCAGTGGCCGAATTTCCTGCGTCTGGGGATGGGGAGGGCTGTCCTGGGCCTTCGGATGTTCCCAGCAAGGGAGACACCCCTTGCCATTGCTAACATGAAGCATGTGCGTGACTCATCTGGTCCCCTGTCCCCACAGCCAGCAGCAACGAGAGTGATGTCATTAATGCCATCACAGTAGAGAAGAGTGTGGACGGCAAACTGGGCTTCAGCGTCCGTGGTGGCTCCGAGCATGGGTTGGGCATCTTTGTCAGCAAAGTGGAGGAGGGGAGCACTGCCGGTAAGAGGGTCAGGGTGAGGGACACCAGTAAGATAGGCACATGCCAGCAAGACCCTCTCAAGAGGCTCACAGTGACATGGGATCACAGCAACAATGCCACCCTTCATGGTGGAAAGCCACCATTTGCTCCCTACTGCCTTTGGCCATGAGATTTCCAGGCTGCCCAAAGTGAAGGGCAGGACACAGGAGTAGACAGCCCTGTGTCAATGACTCTGAGTTCCATCCCCAAGCCACAGCAAGGTGACAAGCCACTCAACTTGTGCAGTTGTCAGGCACTCCTGCCTCTGTTCCCAAGGGGTTCAGATCAGGTTGAGGAGACATTGAGGGAGGGGATGTCAAACAAGGGCATCAGTACCAGGTCGGGTGCCCAGATGAGCCGTGTATCCCTTGTAGAGCAGGCCGGGCTGTGTGTTGGTGACAAGATCACAGAGGTGAACAGTGTGAGTCTGGAGAACATCACGATGAGCAGCGCTGTCAAGGTCCTCACCGGCAACAACCGCCTCCGCATGGTGGTCCGGCGGATGGGCCGTGTGCCAGGAATCAAGTTCTCCAAGGAGAAGACAGCGTGGTGAGCAGGGCATCTCCCATGCCAGAACCCCAAAACCCAACCCCATGGAGGGCATGCTGGGAGAGGCTGGTGAGGGATTCTGGGCAACAGGAAGGATGGAGTGGCATCAGAAGTCTCTGGCAAAGGCGGGGAGAGACCAGGGTGGGATAGAGGATGGGGTAGGAGGGTCTGGAGCAGGTAGGGGGGGTGCAAACATCCCCCATCCCCATCACTCTCCTCCACTTGGTGCTACCAATGGTCCCATCCTGCTGGAGGACAAGAGCCAAATCCCTGAGATCACCTATGCTGTACCCATGCTCCAGGGTGGATGTGGTGAACAGGCGCCTGGTAGTGGAGAAAAGCGGCTCGACACCATCGGAGAGTGGCTCCGAGGACGGGCTGCGGCGCATCGTCCACCTCTACACCACCTCCGATGACTACTGCCTGGGCTTCAACATCCGCGGTGGCAGAGAGTTCGGCCTTGGCATCTACGTCTCCAAGTACGGCTGCCCCGGGGCATGAAGGGGTTGTTACACCCCAACCTCTGCTGTGCCCATGCTGTGGCTCAGCCCCTTCTCTCTGGCTGAGCCTCCCCACTCTCAGAAGACTGTGGGCATTACTACCATGGGTGCTGAGCCACGAGGCCACCCAAGTGGAGGTGTGGGGCAGGAGCAGGACTCCAGCAAGGGCTTGGCCCCATCCTATCCCCACTGCTTCCCTAGGGTGGACCCTGGAGGGCTGGCAGAGCAAAATGGCATTCGGGTGGGAGACCAAGTCCTTGCAGCCAATGGAGTCAAGTTTGAAGACATAAGCCATAGCAAGGCAGTGGAGGTGCTCAAGGGGCAGACCCACATCATGCTCACAATCAAGGTACCCACGCCCTGAACCATAGACCCTCGAGTGAGGCAGGGGTTGGCATATCCCTTCACTGGCACTGTCCCCGCTCAGCCCGGTTCCAGGGGCTGCTGCAGCTGCTGGCTGGTTGGGTTTCAGGCGGGTGGGAGGGGGAGATGCATTATTCATGGTTGGCACCAGATCGAGTTCGCCGGGGCAGCCAGCACTCACTGACCCCCTTGTCCTCTCCCCCTGTGCCTAGGAGACAGGCCGGTTCCCTGCCTACAAGGAGTTGGTGGCCGAGTACTGCTGGCTCAGTCGCTGTAAGGGCAGTGCTGCGCGGGTACTGGCAGGGGCGCTGGGCTGGGGCACGGTGGGGCTGGGACTCCCATCCATATGATGTCTGACCACTGTAGGGAGGGAGAAGGTCTGCATGCCATGGGGTTCCAAGGCCTTGGAGGGAGCAGGGAGCTCCGTGTGCCACTGTTAGCATACCCACAGGCCTGATGGACTTACAAAGTCCCACCTGTCCCCTATCCTGGGAGGAGGCATGAAGAGCCCCCTGCCAAGGCCAGCAGCCTTGTGGTCCCTGTGAACCCACAGCATCCTACACGTCCACTTCCTTGGAGAGGATGTGATGATCCCTATGCAATGGCCAGCAGCCCACTGGTCCCCATGGCTCTGCGGGTTCCCCACATCTGCTGTCTTTGGGAGGGACAAGGAGCTCTAGGTGGCTCACAGTGTGTCCCAGTGTGTCCCTGCTGTGCCTTTGCAGTGACCAACGGGCAGCTGCAACAGCTGGCTCAGACCTCGGAAACCAGCTCCTCCATCTCCTCCTACTCCTCGGGACCAGCACCAGGGGTGGTGAATGGGCTGGGGGCAGCTGCCCCAGTGCCCCCAGCCCGCACTGTGGATGTGGCCATCTCCACGGAGGACGGGCCACGGCGGGGCTGGGTGCGGGAACGTGCTGAGCGGGCCATGCAGACCGAGCCAGCCACCGAGGGGCTGCCAGAGACACGGCGCACAGTGCGGCCCCCCGAGCTGCTGCGGGACACGGCCATCCGGGGCCAGGGCGCCCGCGACACCCCTGGCACCCACCCACGCCGGACCTTCACCCACTCACCCAAAACAGCGCTTCTGCTGGCGCTGAGCCGGCCACGGCAGCCCATTACACGCTCCCAGAGTGACCTCACTGTCGCCGGTAGGCACTGGGTCGCAGCTCCACACGTGGGACTCAACCCTGGCTAAAGTCCCCTTCCAACCCTGCAAGCCCAGCCCTGGAAGTCCCACAGCTCAGGCCCTGCCCCATGTAGAGAGCCTGTCCCTCCCTGACACACATGAATACCTGGCCCCGACTCCTGGGCCTCCTTTAGCAAACATCTTGGTCCCTACCCTGGCACCCTATAGCCCGTATGGCCCCCTGGCCACCAGTCCTTGGTATCCTATAACCCCACATAGCCCCAACTCTGTCTCTGGGGCCTGCCAGGCATCCCAAAACCCAGCCCCACGGCCCCTGGTGATCCACTGCAGCCCACAGAAGGACTCTTCCAGTCAGTGTCTCCCAGTAGCCCCACCAATCCCCCAAAGTTCCCTGCCCCCAGACAAGATTTGGGGTGGCATCCCCTCACCTCTCCACTCCAACACCTCCTTCTCTCTGTCCACAGAGGAGAAGCGGAAGAAGGAGAAGCCAGAAGGACAAGGGGCACGGGGAGCTCCACCAGGATTGCACCGCTCCAAGACCCTTGTCAACCTCTTTTTCAAGGGGGGCCGTGCCACCAGCCAGAGCTGGGCCCCCCCCAGCCAGGAGGCCCCTGGCTCTGATCGCCGGGCACGCACCAAGTCCCCAGGGCGCTCTGACGGGGACAGAGGTATCGGCCTGGGTGACACGGCAGAGAGGGACTCGACCTGGGACTGTTCCCCCTTCTATGGGCCTGTTGTGGCATCCCTGGCATGAAGGGGGCATAGGGAGGGGTTGGCCAAGCATGCCGTTTTGACAATGGGCGGTGATGCTGCTGTCTGCCCTGGGCACTCACCACTCTCCATCTCCCTTGCAGTAGGTGCTGTGCAGAAGTTTGTCATCCGGAGCCTGAAGCGGGGTAACAGGGCTGCCCGTGTGCCTGGGGGGTGGGGCAGGCTCTGCATGCGCCTGGCCCTGTGCTGTTTGTATCTGTCCCGCTCTGGTGTGGAGTGAGCTGCTGGGGTAGGGGGGATGGGGAACTCTCTGGACTGGCTGGGGCAGTCCTTGTCTCGCTGGCCACCCCTCCTTGTTGTGCCTCCCCAGAGAAAAGCCGGCGTGCCAGCATCCTGGGCCCCATGGGCATTGCCACCCTGCAGCCCAACGGCAGCGACCCTGAGGCCCGGCTCCCGCACATCCAGGACACTGCTGCGCGTCTCCTCAGCCCCGATGAGGTGACGGCCGTGCTCCGCCACTGCTCCCGGGTACGCACCAAAGGCAGGGTGCAGCCGGGGCACAGGCAGGGCAGCGCTGCCACCCTGGGCTCGTCCCTGGAAAGCTCCTGCATCCTAGGGGCATGGTGAGCACTCTGTGCCCATGCTTAACTCTGGGAGGTAAACCAGGGAACGGGTGAGGGGGCATCCATCCACTCATCCCCCTCCTGTGCCCACAGTACCTGCACGAGGGCAGTGTGGAGGATTTGGTGCGGCCGCTGCTGGCCATCCTGGACCGGCCCGAGAAGGTCCTGCTGCTGCGGGACGTGAGGCGAGTGCTGCTAGGAATTATTTGGGAACCCCAGTATTGCCCATCCTGGTGTGATTGAAGAGGAGCCTCACATGTGCTCCTCAGCCCTGATCACACTCCACCCCAGAGGCTGCTACAACCTGTCCTCACCTTTTTGCCTTGGCAGGAGTGTGGTGGCCCCCACGGACCTGGGCAGGTTTGACAGCATGGTGATGCCCCTGGAGCTGGAAGCCTTTGATGCCCTAAAGAGCCGCTCAGGTAGACCCCAGCCCCCCAGGGACCTTGACTGGGGGCAGGTAGTAGTCAAGGGTGGGTGCAGCTCAGGAGGTGACTGGGGGTTCTCCCTGACTGCAGTGCGCTCACCTGCCCTCCGCCCGGCCCACCATGACGTCCCCCCCAAGAGACACCTCATCACACCAGTGCCTGGTAAGTGCCATTTGTAGGGTCTGCCTGGACAGCAGGCTGCCCAGTGGGGACAGGGTGGAGGGAGTTTGAGGGAGGAGAAAGGGAGCTGGGATACCTGAGTGCGGGGCCTCCCAGGGAAGAAGGCATCTGGCATCCCTAGGTGTTGGGAAGACTGGGAGCAGCACAATCTGTGGATCTTGGGTGGTGGGGTTCTTGGGGAGGAAGACATGGAGTGCTTGCAGAGAACTGGGGTGTCTAGGGGTCCCTAGATGAGGAAGATCTGGGGCCCTAGGTGGCAAAGGACCCAGAGCTTTGGGGTATTCACAGGAGGTCAGCATGGCAGGGGTCCCAGGGAGCAGGGCTGTGGGTCCCCGGGGAGGTCCCTGAGCCCCTCTCATTGCAGACTATCGGGGCGGATTCCTGCTGAAGCCAGCAGGGACCCCAGAACCCGAGGAAGCTGGGGAGCAGCAGGCGAGCCCGGCCCGTCCAAGAGCCTCCCCCAGCCCCCGCCGGCCTCACCCCCGCACCTACACCCCACTCCCTGACGTGCCAGTGGATGCCTATGCCTCCGCCAGCCGGCCCCTGCCTACCCTTGGCCCTCAGCCCCCCAACTGGCTGCTGGCTGAGCCCCCCCCTGGCAAGGGGCATGGGCACTCTCGCAGCCCACGGGCCACCTGGCGCAAGGAGCCCCCCAGGACAACACCCAGCAGAGCAGCCGAAGTGCTGGGGAAGCCCCAACGGGCACGGCCCCCTCTTGCCCCTCTCTTTGGCGGGCCAGGGGGTGAGGCAAGGGCTGGGGCAACCACCAATGGCCCTGAAGATGCTGGCAGAGAGGAAGAGGAGGAGGAAGAGTATCATCTGCTCACCGTCACCCTCTCCAAGCTGAAGCACTCGCTGGGTGGGTGGCACATGGGTGGGTGGCACATGGGTGGGACTCCAGGGGTGGGGTGAGGACTCTTCTAGCACCAGCATCAGTGGGATGGGTGGCACCCCCTTGGCAAGGGACAAACCCCAGAGCATTCCTTCAAAATGAAAACGGGGGGAAGAGCTGTCCCTGCTCTGGTCTCTCATCTCTGTAGGACCTACCAAAATAGGGTAAGACAGAGGTGCAGCTCCCCAGGAAAAGGTGGTGCCATGCTTGGGAGTGGGTGGGAGTCACAGCCTACCCAGGTGTGAGGGTCTTGTGACTCTCTTGCAGGGATCAGCATCTCCGGTGGTATTGAGTCAAGGGCACAGCCAGTGGTGAAGATTGAGAAGATCTTCCCCGGTGGAGCTGCCTTCCTCAGTGGCATCCTCAAGGTACAGGGGTCCCAGCACCTGCCAGGGGGTGGGCAGACATCCAGACACTCCCATCCCCTGGTGCCACTGGGTTGCTGGCAGTCCCCTGGCAGCCCAAAAAGAGCTGCACTTCACCCTGTGGCCTTCCCTTCTGGAACCCAGGCTGGGCAGGAGCTGGTGTCGGTGGACGGGGAGAGCCTGCAGAATGTCACGCACCAGAGGGCTGTGGACATCATCCGCCAGGCCTACCGCAACAAAGCCAAGGAGCCCATGGAGCTGGTGGTGCGGGTGCCTGGACCACCGCCGGAGTGATGCTGCACCCCCTATTCAAGGAGCCGTGCTGTGTTCCAGAGGAGCCAGACGGCTCATTCCTGCACCGAGCTGGGGCTGGTCTCAGTGCAGCAGAGGGTGGGAGAGCCAGACCTGCCCCAAGGGCATGGAGCAGCTGCCCACTGCAGGACTCAAGGGAGGGCAGCACTGGCAACACAGGGGAAGGACAGGTGGTCCCTGACCCTGCTCTGGACACACAGACAGAATCCTGAAAAAAACACAGCCAGGGGCTTGTTTTTAATTGTCGTTTCCGGGTGGTACACTGATGAGCCAGGCTCTGGGAATGAGACATGACTGAAATAAAGTACAAAACCCCCCCCTGCAGCCAGGGGTGACCAAGCCACAGCTGGGCACAGCCAGACTTTTCCTTTGGTTTGACCCCCTGGGTGCCCAGCAGGGCACCCCAGCTCTACCCATCCCCGGGGGTGTCCCCAGAGTGTTCCCAGCTGGCACATGGAGCACCACACCCCTCTTCCCTGGTAGGCTGGGCATCACAGAGGCATGGGCTTTTCTGGGGGGAAAACAGATGGATACTGGGGGCAAGAGCATGGGAAAGGCACTGAGGATAAGCTGCCCTGTGGCAGGGGTGAGGGGGCACAGACTGGTGAGGTGTGAGCTGGGAGAGGGTGATATGTTTTGGTAGGTCCTATAAAAATAGAGTTATTTAAAATGGCACAGAAACGAATTCCCTGACAAACACACAAAGGGGCATGAGGGAGGCTGGCAAGAGCAGAGACAGGGAACACGCCAAGTGACTGGGTGACAGTGCCAGCAGGGATGAGAGGGAGGGGACAAGTCAGCCCTCCCCCTGCCCAAGGTGACCCTGGCTGAAGCCAGTGCCGCTAATCCCCAGGAGCTAAGAGGATCAGCAGAAACCAGTTCCGGGCGGCCCCAAGGCCAGGACTCAGCACCCACCTGACCCCACATATCACAGGCACTCCTCACTGTGGGCAACAATACACCCTCGCACCAAGACCTCAACACAGGGGAGGGGGCAGTGCCTGTGGTCTCCCCTGCCCCTTCCAGTGGCAGCAGTTTGCAGAGCTGGGGGAGAGCAGGGGCCACCCACAGCCGCACAGCTCCCAAAATCACAGGGGCTGGAGGCCCCTTCAGCCCTCCAAGCATGGGGCAAGGGCAGGCAGCATCTCAGATCTCAGTGGCTGTTATCTCCTCAAAGGGCAGGTCAGGTGGGTCACAGGGCTCGGGCAGGGGGTCCTCGCCCTGAAGCCGGAGATGCTGGAGCCGCTGCTCGAGCCGCCGGTTGCGCCGGTACATCTGGATGTAGCTGTATTGCAGCTGCTTCTGGTAGCGGATGACCCGCTCCTTCTCGCCCTGCCACGTGCCGCGTTCCTGCTCGAAGGCATCCCGCTGCTCCTGCCCACGCCGCCGCTCCAGGGCCACCTCCGCCCGCAGCCGTTCCAGCTGCCGCCGCAGCCCCACACTGCCCCGGGGCTCCTCGCTGGCTGGGGGGCATCCTTCACCAAGCGGGGGGCACCCTTCACCAGTGCCTGGTGGGCATCGCGCGCGGGCAGCTTCCCGCAGCCCCACCACCTCCTGCTCGAGCCGGCCGGCTTTGGCGCGGAAGAGGTCGGCCTCGCTCTTGCGGCGCTGCAGTTCGTTGGCACAGACCTCCAGCTCCAGCGCCTTGAGGCGGGCGGCCTCCTGCAGCCCCTGCGCCCTCCGCTCGCCCGCCTGCAGCTGCGCCCGTGCCTCCCGCAGCTGAGCCCGCAGCCCCAGCAGCTCGGCGCCCCGCTGCGCCAGCTCCGCCTGCGCTTCCTTCAGCTGCTGCTTCAGCAGAGAGATCTCCCCCGACTTCTGGCACACCTGTGGGGACGATGGGGTTCAGGTGCCGGCCAGGACCCCCCCGCCACAGCCTGCGCCCCCTGACATGCCTGGCGCTGCTGGGTGACTCACCTCCCACTTGGTCTCCTCCAGCCGGGGTGCCAGCTCAGTGCGCTCTCGCTGGAAGGAGGCACAGCGACGCTCCAGCAGTTCACGCTCCTGCAGCAGCTGGGTCAAGTCCTCCTGCAGCTGCTTCTTCTCCTGCTGCAGCTGCAGCACTTGGAGCTGCAGGACCTGCTGCCCCCGATGTGCCGCGTGGGCTGCCTGCCGCGCCTGGGCTGCACAGCGCTGCCGCAGCCCCTCCAGCTCCTGTTCACACCAACGCTGCTTCTCCTCAAACACCTGGGCCAGGGGATGCACAGGTGCTGGGAGGGCAGCATGGCACCCTCCCACTTCACCTGCCATCTCCGAGATCGGCATCACAGGGAGGGGGCAGCACATCTCCCCCAAACGGAGGAAGGGTCCAGGACGAGTGCCATGTGGCCCCCATGTTAGCACTCCCAGAGCCTACAGGGCTCCTCCAGCTCCATCACAAGGAGGAAGAAACCACAGGTCACAGGCTCATTCAAAAAAGGGCAGCCCAAGATAAGGCACCCCAGTCAGTATAACTGGTCCCACAGGCCATACAAGGTTCCCCCATGGACTACATGGGACCACCCAACTGGTGGGAAAAACTCACATACCCAGACCCACAGAAAAAAGTATCCCCCTGCAAGGGTCTGTAACGGGTCCACAAAGTGGGTCCCTACTCCCAGGCAGGGGATATGTCCACACCTGTCTCTAGGGAGGGAGACAGGTACAGGACATGCGGACACCAGGGACATACCTGGCAGATGGCCACCTCATTTTCATCCAGGCTGTCACGCAGGAGCCGCAGCTCGGCCTCCCTCTCCCGCAGCTTGTCTTCCAGCTCCCGCACCAGCATGGTCTCCTCGCCAGGCAGTGGAGAGCGCCCACAAGAGCCGCTCTCCGAGGAGGGCCGGCCCCGGCCACTCAGTGAGCCCGTGCTCTTGCTGGAGGATGAGCGCCCACTGTCCGAGTTGGAGGGGCGGCAGCCCCCCGGAGGGTCGAGGGGGCCATGGGGGGTGGTCGGCAGGGCACCCACCTCTGGGTGCTGGCTGCAGCCCGTGCTGTAGGTGGGCAGACTGGAGAGGGAGTTGCGCCCCGAGTCCGAGAGGGTGCTGGCGCGGCAGCTCAGAGAGCCAGGCTTCTCAGCACCCAGCAAGTGGGTGAGGCTCACTTGGCTCTCCGAGAGCCCCAGGCGCGTGCCTGGCTGGGCATTCCGAAGCTTGGATACCACTGGCTTGAAGGCCATAGGGCGGATCAGGGTCTTCTCCACATTCTGCCAGGAAAAGAGGGGACAGTGAGGAGTTGGGGAAGACCCATTAGTCCCAAAAAGGGCTGCCTAGGAACGTTACAGTGGGTGCCCCCAACCCTGATGCCTTCACACTCCATAGGAAACATGCCAGTCACCGCCCGCTTCATCACCTTTCCATGGGTGTCCAGGTGAGTTCCCCAAATACCCTTGGCATGATGGAGGGGACATTAAGAGCACAGGGATTGCCACTTCCCTACTGACACCAGAAGTGTGGCCATATGACCCCATTTCACACATCTGAGCCAACAGTCCCAATGTGGCACAGGGTGTAAAGTCAAAACTGCAGCACAAACTCACCCACCCTGCTGCTGCCCCGCTCACCTCTTCCAGCTTGCCAGAGACAGGTACAAGCTTGGGGGGTGGACCCCGAAGGTGATCACTTGGTGCTTGGTCATCATGGAGATCATCTGAGTCACTACAGGGGCTGGCAGGAGAGGAGGCATCAAGCCAGTCGCCACAGAAGCCCCCATTGGCGTAGGAGTGAGTGCCACCGGGCACAGGCACACGGGGCTCCTCAGGAGTGGCCGTGAGTAGCCCCTCCTGCTTGCAGAAGGAGGCAGTGGAGGGCTCCCCATCACTTGCACAGTCGTGGCGAGGCCGGACGGGCAGGAGGCTGCCCACGCTCCCCATGGTGGCAGGGGGTGAGCGGGCGGTAGCGCGGAGCTGTGTGGCCCCCTCAGGAACAGCCTCAAGGGGCACTGGCAGCGTCTGCACAATGGCCATGGCGGGGGGGGCCCCGGCGGGCAGGGGCACGTGGGCAGCCTGCAGGCAAGGGAGGCAGGGCATCAGAGCCATGGACACTGACAACCGTGCCCCACGACCCACCCAGGTGGGCACAGGGGCATCCGCAGGTCCCCAGTCACCATCCCCAATCTTACAGGTGAAGGCTGGCCCAAGGGCAGAAGGAGATGCCAAATGAACCAGAACAAAACCAGGATTAGTTGGGGGGAGTGGTACTAGCAACCCCCAAGCTGGCCTCAGCACCTCAGTGGAGCAGCCTGGGGCTGCCAGGGGCTGTGGGGTGCTGGTGGCACCATAGGATAGTGGCGATGCAGTCCTGCCTCGTGCCGTGCCCTGGCGTGACCCTGCCACGGGAAGCATGCCAGGACTGGAGGCGAATCCCGAGAGGCCTGCAGAGAGCTGGCTCACAGGCAGCCTGCCCGCCTGTCTGCCCCATGGGCACCTACCAGCCTCACGGAGAGCGGGGGACAGCCCCACACACCAGGGTCAGCCACCTCCTCTGCCCCACAGCCCCCACCTCTCAGCAGTGACCCCACAGAGCCTGCCTTCCACCTCAAACCACCCACAGTAGGGCACAGGGTTCCCTGGAGAGGGCCACCAAAGGGGAAGCTGCAAGGTGGGCACCAAGCTCTTTCCCAGCCCCAACACACGAAGGCTTGTTCCCGCCCCCTCCAGCTGGGGGGGCTCTGCTGAGACTCCCCCTGCCCCAACCCACGCCATACGCCCGCGTGACGGGAGCCGGCCGATGGGCCGGATCCATCCCCTGCTGCCTCATCGCATCTCGCACATGGCTGCGGCTGGCACAGGGCGCGGGAGGCGGGGGGGCGCTGCCCGCACGGTCTCGCCCGCCGAGCTGTCACCTGAAATCAATCCGCCTGCCAGCGCCCGGGGAGGGGCGAGCAGGGGAGAGATGCCGGCGAGCCAACCCCCCCGCCACCGTCACCCCCACCGGCACGTGCGATCCCCAGGCACCGTGACCTCACACCGTGCTCTTGATATCCTTGGGTGGGCAGGTGGGTGACCCCCCCTCAACAGCTCCGCTCACCTCCCCAGACGCTGCCCATCCGTCCGGTCCTCTCGGCCCCCCGCACGGTGAACACGGCTCCGCCGGCCCCTGAAGCGGGGAGGAGGAAGAGGAGGGGGTCAGGGGGCTGAACGGCAGCAGGGTCCCTCGTGCTCCCCGCTGCCCTCTCCCCCCCCAAGTCCCCTAGCCGGTAGGGCCAAGGCAGGTGGCGCCAGCGTGGCACTGAGGGT
Organism: Tichodroma muraria; assembly: GCA_013390105.1. NCBI lineage: Eukaryota > Metazoa > Chordata > Aves > Passeriformes > Sittidae > Tichodroma > Tichodroma muraria. Next base: position 204,814 of record WAAG01089991.1, read on the forward strand.
GGCAGGGGAGCCCGGCGGCGGGTGGACTGCTCCTTGCACCCAGGGTGAGCTGCGGTCACCCCGGGAAGTGTGGTGGGGACAAGAGCCCGCCATTGGGGACTTGCTGCTGCCAGAGGAACAGGAATCAGGAACACCAAAGGGACATCTAATGGCCCCCCAGCCCGGCCAGCCAAGGCACAATACCCCACCCCAGCGAAACTCCCTCAGGACGTGCAGGTCAAGGGGACGGGCAGTGCTGGGGACAGTGGGTCCCTGCATAGCCTGGAGGGGACGCGGTCACTGCTGGGGCCCCGCCAGGCAGGCGGTGGGAACAGACTCCATCTTCTCCCTCCCCCCAGCCCCCGGCCTGCCGAGAGGGTCCCACCGCCTCCCGCGGAGGGAGGGAATGCCCAGCCTGGCCTCCAGCCACCCAGTAAAACCAGTCACCAACTGGGGTGGCGTCACCTCCAGCCACTCCGGCCGGAGCACAGCGTTGCCGGATCCCACCGCTCCGACCCCTAAATGGCAAGGGAACACTAGGTCCCTGCTCGGCCAGACCCCCACCCTGAGCTGCTGCGGGGATTCCGGGCCCTCGGGGACCCCCGTGCCTCGACGGCATCTCAGGGCCACCCCAGGGCAGGGGGAACCGAGGTGAGCCCCCGTCCTTCCTCACATACCCCACACATGTGGGACACCATCCATGCCCGGCTGTGCCCCTCTCCAGGCCCCCGACACCCTGAGGTTTCCTCGATGATGCTGCCCCCCTTGCCCGCCCAACGCCCTCCCTGCCCTCCCACCCACCTTCCGCCGCCCCACTCAGCCCCAGAATGCCAAACCTGTCCCACGGCGCTTCCACCCATCCCAACCCCACAGCACCCT
>WAAG01089991.1:213312-230506 GCA_013390105.1 Tichodroma muraria
GTGGAGCTGTGCATGAGGAGTGCCAGACACAGAGTGATGCCCCTCCTTGGGGGGTTGAGGGTGGTCCTTGGGGCTGGCTCACACCCCCTTCTTGCAGCAAAAACGAGGGCTGGGGCAGGGTGGCCGAGTGTGCAACTCTTGCCTTTTCCTGCTAAGCCTCTATACTTCTGGAACAGGAGGCCTGAGCTGTAGCTCATGAGGGACCCTGGGGGTTGTCACCCCTCTCCTGTTTCCCCTGCAGGGCTGAGCCCTTGGCAGTGTCCTGATCATAGAGGTACATGTCGGTACAAGCAAGGAACATGTCGGGGAGGACGTTGATCACTGCAGGTCTGTCCCTGCCCAGCTTCTCGACACTGTCCCCCTGGAGCACGAGATGCTTTTGTTACCCCCATCTCTCAGGTTCTCCCAGGAGGTGGCAGAAGCAGAAACAGTTGGGAAGATTTAGGGACAATGGCTGTTCCTGGAAAGTGCCATGAAGAAGGCTCCAGAGGGAGGCAGGCCCTTGTCCAAGGTTCTTCTTCCTCACTTTGTGAGGACATTTCCCTGCTCATCCTTTTTCCCACAGGTGACAGGGCTGTGCCTGAACCCCAGTTCACCAATGGCACTGCACAGGAGGGCAGAAACATTTGTTATGCTTGGAGCCACAGGGGCACTCAGACATCAGGGGCATGTGGATGGATCCCTTGTCACGCTGTAGGGTACGGTGGTGGCTGCCAGTCCTGCTGCCAGTGCATCTTGCTGCCTGCTGCTGCATCCAGTGCCCTGGGGAAAGGGAGCAGAGCCCTGTCAGGGCTGGAGGCCCTGGGGGTGCCACCTCCCCAGGGCACCCAGCCCCATATTTCACCTGTGGCCTCTTTGTAGTGGGCACATGCCCCTTCACCAGCTGCTCCAGGGTATTTAGGACATCAGCTCCTCGCCCTATATCTTGTCCTTCGCCATCCTCTCCCAGAGAGGAAACCCTGAGGGGGCAGACGTGGGACAGCAGGCAGACATGGAAGCCACCAAGACCACCTCTCACAATGTGAGATGTGTCTAGGGCCCCTCTCCTGCCTTAGGGCTGGCAGCTGGGGAAAACCCACCAGCCCTACATCAGGAAAGGATCCTGTGCTCTGTGAGAGGCACAGGCATGCTATGTCAGCCCCTCAGCCCCCCTCCATGCTCTTCACCCACCTCTCAGCAGCTATCCAGCTCCTGTGTGCCCAGGGATGCCCAGCAGGGCTGGCCAAGTCCACACATCCACAACAGCGTCTCTCTCACGCCTGGATGAACAGACAAATCTCTCCCTCCCCAGGGGGTCCACCTTCAGCTGGGTGCCAGCTCCTGTCTCCAACTCGTGGCCACCGTCAGTGAGTTTTTATACATAAATAGAGCTCCAAATTTAAATAGATACTTTTTCCTTTTTTTGCTGTACTGCAAGTCTCAAAAGTGAGTGAAAAGACAAAGGAATGGCTGAGCCTGGGCCCGGCCCAGCTCTGCCATCAAGGAGGTAGTTTTGCCTGAGTCTTGTAACACTGCTGGCAAAGGGTGGGAGAAGGGGCTGGAGGGGAGGAGGGTCCCACTGGCAGGACCCTCCTCCCCAGCCCCTACACGGAGCTCTCATCCAGCTTTTCCACCAGTTGCGTGTGTTTTCGCTTCTCCAGAATTTTGCTGAGCTCCTCGGTGAAGGATGCATTGTAGAGAGGGGAGGTCAGAGGCTCCTCCTGCTGTTGCAGCAACATGTAGCTGTTGCCGTTCATCTTGCGGAGGACATTGGGCAGAGCCCCCACGCCATTGGTGAGCTCGGCTGGCAGCGGGGGTGGCAGTGGGGGCACAGCAACCGGCGGCAGCTCCTTGACTGGGGAGGTGGCAGCTGTGGGCGCTTCGCCAGGGATGATCTGCAGGCAGCCTTCGGGGTGGGTGAGCTCTTCCTCCTCCTCCTCCCGGTGGCCCTTGCGCAGGCAGTTGGCCGAGACAGTCTGCAGCTCCACGCTGGCTGGCCGCGGCTCCCCTAGCACGTACTTGCCCTTGCGCTTCTCCAGGCAGGACACATACAGGAGGATGGTGCTAAGCACGGTGCAGAGCACCACCAAGGTGACGATGGCGGAAATGTAAGCCACCTTCATGTCGTTGGTCGCCTGGCTGGCAGCATGGGGTGATGGGGCAGCTGTAGGGCTGCGGGGCAGCTCGGGCAGCACAGAGAGGCTGTAGGCAGCCAGCAGTGTCCGGAGACCCTGCTCCTCCCCGTAGCAGCGGTACTCGCCGCTGTGCTGGGGCAGCGTGTCCGTCACCAGCAGCCCATCCACCCCCACGCGCAGCCGGTCCTGTCCCGTGCCCAGCACTTCGCTGCCGTTCAGCAGCCACACGGCTCGGGCCAGGTTGGAGCGCTGGTCGCAGGGCAGCAGCACATCGTCCCCCTGCAGCACTGTCCGGTTCTTCCACAGCAGCGAGCCTGCGGGGACACGCACTGCCTTGCACCTCTCACAGCCATTCTAAGGAATGCTGGACACCAGCATCCCCATGGTCCCGAGGGGCAGCAGAGACTCACCACGTCCAGAGCTGCTCCGGCATCCCTTGTTGCCACTTTGAATGTCCTGCACCAGCCCTGTGCTGCAAGGCATGGGGGGGCTCAGCCATACAGCTTCAGCTGAGCCCACCCTTACAGGGGTCACGGCCATCAGGAGACCCACTGTCAGATGCCAGACCTTTGGGTTGGCTCTGGGGTGTCTGTCACGGGGTGAAGTGAAACAGCATGGGATGGGGCAAGTGGAAGGTTCATGGGGACCCATCTGGGGACAGGCAACCCATCCCTACCTGTCTGTGGTGGCGATAGTGCGACATGCCCTGCCATCCCAGGCACAGTAAGGGTCCCGGGCGAGGATGCAGTCATAGCAGGAGGTGTACCTAGCACAGGAGGCCAGGGGCACCTGCACGATACCTGTGGCTGCCCCCACGTACAGGCTCCTCTGAGGGGAAAAAGGCTGGCTCAGTATGGATCTGGCATGGTGCTGCTGGGCTGTGGAGTGCCCCATGATGCCCAGAGATCCCCCCAGCCCCACTGCACAGCTCTCCCTTCATGGGTGTGCACAAGAAGGGCTGCCAGCTCCCAGTCAGTGCTGATGGCCAGGCTGGTCCATTTCCCCAGGCTACCCTTCTGGGCTCCAGCACATATTCTGAGCTGGGGTGACCCAGAAGTCATGTCCCCCCAACCCCCCAAACAGCACAATGGCAGCTTCACAGCACAAACATGCTCTATGTGTGGTGTCCCCCTACTTGTTCCACCCCTCACCTGGATGTGGGAGATCACCAGGCTCTCCACAGGCTGCAGGTCCCTGAACACCTGCACCTCCTCCACAATGTGGATGCCAGAGTTCAACACCACAGCCTTGTGAATCCAGCCATCCCCTAGAGAGCAGAGCAGGGGATTCAGGAGGGAATGTGAGGTGTGCCCTTTGCCCAGCAGAGGCCTGTCAAACTCATCTCACACTCACCCGTCCCCATGAAGAGCACATCGTAGGAGCGGCCATCCAGGGCCTGCACCCTGTCTACAGCCAGCTGGCTGTACGCCACGTTCTTCTTCACCAGGAGCGGCTCCCCGCCAGCTGGCTTCACCTCCTCAAACATGAGTGGGTGAAGCTTGACAAAGTCCAGGACACTGTTGGGCAGGTCCTGCGAGGAGTTGTAGCCCTTCCTGCGGGAGTGGTCCGTGATGCACTGCCCAGGGGAAACAGGGGTCAGAAAGGAAGGTGGCTGCCCCATGCCCCCCCTGCTCTGCACTCCTAGGCACTCACGGAGCCGGGCCGGGGCTCGGGCACTGCACCGTCGTAGCGGGACCATTTGCGAGCCCAGTCCTGGTACTCCATGTAGGGGCCCTCAAAAGCACGTTGCACCGCTGAGATGTTGTAGCGGCACACGGCCGAGGCCTCCATGGTCCTCCTGAGGAGCAGAACCTCACCTAAGCCTGGGCAGATACATGGGTGCTCCCAACCCATGCACCCCCAGGTGCTCAGCACCTGCCTGCACCTCCCCTCGAGCATCTCTGGCTTTCCTGGTGCTGCAGACTTTTAGCCCCAGTCATTTTGGCCGCTGCCCCACTCACCACTGTGCTGAGAGTGTGAAGGCGGCATAGAAGACAGTGCTGGCCCAGCCGCCCCCATCCAGGCTGCAGACACTGCGCAGCACCTCGTAGTAGGGGATGTAGCAGACCAGGCGTGCTTTCATGAAGGACGTCCACTTGCGCTGCAGAATCTTCTTCCCCCCCACATCACTCTGGGAGGGTGTAGAGAGCATTTCTGCATAGGCTGGACGGGTGTTCATTCCCCTCTGCCTGTGCCTCAGTCTTTCCACAGGCGGAGGCATGCTGCCCCTGCACCAAAAGGAGCAGTGCTTGGCTCCCTGTGGCTGGGAACATGCCTACCTTGCAGACACGGGCCACCCGGGCCACTCGGGCCACCTGACTCTTGTCAAAGAAGGATGTGGTCTCCTCTCCTGCCCGCTCCATGAAGAAGTAGTAGATTTTGTCATCGTCACCCACAGGGCTATCCTTGCTCTCCCGGACCAGCACAGAGGTCACAAACTCAGCATCTGGGGACACGGAGCAAGAGGTGGTGATTGGAGACCAACACAGAATGGGGAATCCCTCCCTGCCTCAGTTCCTTCTCATAGCAAACCACACAGGACTCCAGAGCCACACCCTACACCTGCTCCACACTCTCCAGGGCCATGCACTATGTCCCGCAGCCCATAATGCCCGTCACAAGATGGGGGGACAGGGAACATCTCACCATTCAGCCAGTGCAGCGGGGACTCCTCCGTTTTCAGTGGCCGCAGGTGCAGGTTCCTCCGAATGTCAGGGAGGCTCCGAAACTCGTAGCGTGTTGCTGTGTACAAGCCTCCGTCTGTGCAGGGCAGGTGCCCATCAGCATGGCCCTGCAGCCTGAGGACAGCCCCATGGCCACCAGCATCCCCATGCCCCAGGCAGACGAGTTGGGGGAGGACCAAGTCCTGATTTGCCAAGGCCTCTGCACGTGCAGCCCATCCGGCTGGCACCCCCTGGAGGGGTGTGGGATGGGGATGGGGCCATGGTCAGTGGCATCCCGCATGTCCCCACCAGCCCTGGAAAGGTGCTGCTTACCCACAATGAGGCCGGTGTAGCCACGGGCAGGGTCATATGGGCACTTCTCCTTGCCTTCCTCAAAGTGGGACGGCAACATGAACCTGTTGGCATCCTTGAGGGGGACAGGGAATCAAGTTAGACAGGAGGGGACAGACCCACCTCACCTGCCAGCCTCAGGCTCTCTGCAGAGGCTGCCGGCAGGGACAAAGTGATGCCCATAGCCATGCCCTTGTCCAAGTAAGACAAACCCCCGGCACCCTCCAGCTGGTCAGAAACCACACAGCCACCCCCAGCCCCCAGCCAAGAGTGAATAGAGGGCTCTGGGAGGAAGGGGAGCCCCAGTTGGGCATTGCATGGCACTGGGCAGGACCCAACCAGTGCAGCCAATATTCCCAGACAGTGCCTGGTTGGCAGACACTGCTCAGCCAGCCTGGGGTCCCCCCAGGTGCTGTCCATGTCATGGCAGGAGTTACTTTCTTTGGGGTTTGCAGTTCAAAGCATGTCAAATAATGACAGAGCCCTTCCAGCTTTGCAGCTCCTCCACCCAATTTCCAGTGTGTGCAATGGCCAAACCGGACCAGCAGCACAGCCATGGGAACAGGCACAGCCTCTCCAAGGCTCTCTGGCCACACTGCAGACAATGGTGCCAGGGCCCCTTTGCCCCCCCCAGCTCAGGAAGGGAGGTGGGCAAATGGCAATTGAGTCTCCATTGACTCAAGGAGCTGCTGAAAGGGGGTCAAAGTCCTACTGCCAGTAAAACAATGCTGCTCTTGGACACTGACATGAGTCACTACCATGTGGGGACACTCAGACTGGCACAGGAAATCCCTAGGGAGGGGCTGCTGAGTCAGTCCTGCCCCTGTCCCCCTACCCTGGGCATGCATACCACCTGCCATCAGCCACACTGCAGCCCCTCCTCTGGAGAGGATTCTGCAACAGCAGGCACTGGAGACCACATCGAGGGCTGATGCACCCCATCCTGCTGAGCCCACGTGTGTCCTCCTGGCACTGATCCATCCCCAGCCCTCTCACTTGGGGTCAGAGTCCAACCCCACTGCTGGTGTGGAGACTTATGGCATCTGCATCATGGTGGCCATGTCCTCAAACCTACTCACCCCAGCCTGGGAGTCACTCACCCCCCACCGTGATCCAGGGAGGGGCAGGGACAGCGGTAGAAAGGGAGTGGGGCTGTGGGTTGGGATGGTGGGAGAGGACAGGGGCTGCACCTCTCCGGGGTGACATAGTGGTAGGGGACAGGTGACAGCTGCGGGTGAGCCGTACTCACGATGGCGGTGCAGAGCGGGTGGAAGGCGTAGGTCCCACAGGCATAGAGGTGGGTGCTGTTCAGCCGCTGCAGGAACCGCACGTGGTTGAAGCACTCGGTCTGCGGGGGGAGAGCGCAGGCGTTACAAGCTGGGAAAAGCGGGGGCAGCCCCTCCCTGGCACCCACCCAGCGGCACTACCTTGTTGTTTTTGCCCTTCTGCAGGCAGTCCATCTGCTTCTCCGGGGAGGCTTCCCAGTGGATCTGCAAGGGGAAGAGAGATTGCTATTGCATGACCCCCACCGCTGCATGGTCCCCCTGTCACTGCAAGCTCCAGCTTTCATCAGAGCCATCAGAGATGATAAAATCCTTATTTATCTAGGGAGGGACAGCTGATCAGAGCACAAGATGGAACCCTGCACACATCCCACCAGCCCGGGGCAAGAGTGGTCCCACACTCCAGCCAGGGTGCAGACATCCCAGAGCACTGCAGGAGCCTGGAGGATTTTGGGATATCCGTCCCTGGGGGAGCAAAAGAGTGTGATTCCCTCCCTGTCCCTCATACACCCTTCTGGGGTGTCCCTGAAGCAGGCAGCTCTGAGCTTGGGGATGTCTCCCATGCTGTTGCTGTTCCCATGTTGCCTGGCTGGGGAGAAGGACCAGGTGTCCACAGGGAGACCTAGGGAGACTTGGAGACATCACCTCCAGGCAAGACCTGAGACGGCAAAGGGGATGTTGAGCAGGGATAGAGCGGCCACGATCCGGATGGGGATTGGGCAGCGTGGGACAGGAGAGGACAACCCGCCGGCAGAGGGCAGAGGCCGGGCTCACCGTGTGGTGGGAGCCGTCGGCCACGTCACTGGAGTTGAGGGCGAAGATGGCTCCCCTGGCGCCCACGTAGAGGATGCCCCGGTCGTCCTCCAGCAGCAGGGTGCTGTAGTTGAGGGTGTGCGCATTGAAGCGCCGGACTCCCGACAGCTCTGCAAAGGGAACAAGGGGCTGAGGGGGACCCCGGGGCAGGCACAGCGCGAGCCACTGGGAAAAGACAAGAGAATGGAGCTGGAAGTGGGTGGGACGGAACTCACTGAGGTTAGCAAGCAGACTGTGCTGGGTGACAGCAGTTAGCAGGAGGAAAGGAAGGGAGGAGGTTTGGTAAAAGGCAAAAGGCACTAATTGGGCTCAGGCTCACAGAAGAAATTTCTCTCCACTAATTAAAGCACAGCTCAGGGGTGGGAGCTGCAATGTCTGTGCTGGGCACAGACCTGCCACATTTTTTGGGAAACTGCTGAAAAAAGCAGAAACATGCCGTCAGTGACCCCGGCTCTGAACTGAGCCCAGTCAGCCCAAAGGGAAGGATAAAAAAAATGAACCAAAACTGTCATACAAGGGGAGTGATTCTGCAGTGAGGCTGAGTACTCCTGCCCACCAAGCCAATAAAACCATCCAATTTGGGATGCTGAGAAGTGTGAGGTAGGACTCAGCCCTGGCCAGAGGGACCAGCAGGAAATGAAAATTCTTTGAGGTTTGGGACCCTGTAGGAAGCTGGAAAAGGAATGATTCCCTGCCTTTCCCAGAAAAGAGGCATTGCCTGGAGAGAAAAGGGCACCCCACTACTAATGAAAATCTCCCACCATTGATTGCTGAGTTGAGCCCCACTAATGAGGTCAGTGATGCCACGTGGATCCCCAAGGGACGACTGCTGGGCTTACTGACACCACAGAAGCTGGAGGTCAAGAGCCCAGTGGCAATTAGAGAAAATCATGGAAGAAAGTTTCCTGCTGACTATTTGGGCCATGAGAGCCCAGCCCAGGTGCGATGCTCAGCTCGGGACACCCTCCAAGGGCTGCTGAGCAGGGCCACGGGTTGGTCAGCGCTGGCTCCCTGTACATCCTTGTCCCCCTCTGGCTTTTGGGGAGATGATTTTGCCATGCTTGCTTCCTTGGGGCACCCAGTACCAGAGAGTCATGTGACTCTGATTTCTGGAGCCCAGAGGATCAGAGGCCCCCACGCAGCCACCCTGCCATGCTGAGCCCCACCTGCTGAACCTCCAGAGGGGTGGCAAGGACTAGATGCAGTCACAATGCACCAAGGCCACTGCCAGCAAAATCCCAAACCTCACTGCCACCACCAGGACCCGTACCCCCTTACCATCAAAGGTGACTGTTGTTCTGGGGGTGGCATCCAGGTCGGTGGCAGAGCGCCGTGACGGGTAGCCCATGGCTGCCGCTGCCATGAAGAGAGTTGTTAGGAGATGTGCCGGACCTCCGCTCATCTTCCCGCTCTCTCGGCAAGGGCAGCCGCCTCAGCCGCTACCGCCGGGCCGGCACAGCCAATCCTCGGCACGGGCCCTCCAGCTCTCTGGGACAGGGCTGGCCACCCAACCCTCCTGAAACACAGGGAACTAGGTCAGACACTACTGCTGTCGTGGAGCCTCACAAGCAAGCAGGCTTGGGAAGGAGCCAGTTGTGTACACACGCATGGATGCTTGACCCGGCACGGCTTCTGACCAGGGATGGCTTCAGGGAAAAACAAACCCTCATTTGCTAAAGGGGAAACTAAGGCATAGTACAAGGCATGGAGCCTGCAGCCATCACAGAGCATGGAGTGGAGTTTGAGCACAGTGACATTCTGCAGCATCCCCCTGGGTCAGCAACCATTCTGTCACAGCAGGGAGCTGCTTGCTGAGCACTCAGATCAGCTGCTTGGAGGTACATCTTCCTCCAGGTCTTCTCTGGGTTCATCTCTCATTCACTCTCAGCCTTTTGCTCCTGCAGATCCCTCTGACTGAAGGATATGTTTCAACTGATCCCCCACTGCATTTCACACCCAAAAAACAGACGCTTTTTTCCCTCAAAAGCAGAGAAAGGGGCTCAGGACTAAGCCACTCTGTGGGTCTCTTGGCACACTGGGGTACCCCAAGACCCACTCCCCAGAGTGGCTGCAGCAGGAATGGAAACAGTGAGGATCCTGGGGAGCCCAAGGTCTCCTTCCCAAAAACCCAGCCGACCACATCCTGCTGTGCAAGATACTTGCCCCTAGTTTTGCCTCCCCTGAAATGATGAGACTCCAGAGGACTGAGGCATTGGGAAGGATGCTTCAGCACACAAGGGACGTAAGGTGAAGGAAAACCCATTACAGGAACTGCTTGGAATCTTTGGCAAGTCTTTTCAAGCAGAAACAATTTTTCCCCCCAGTGTTTTTCCATGAGATTTCAGTTTCTCTTTCATCCCAAGCTGCCTGGAAGCTCCGCAACTACTTTGGCTCTCACTTTCATGCATTTGATCCCTCACAAATAACCCCCACCTCTCCCAGCTGCACTGAGCAAAGCCACTAGTTCATCTTGCAGGCATTAAGGACGAAAAAGATGACTGGATATCTCTGAGCCAGAGAGCTCCCCATAAGTAACCAGCACCTATGTATTTTCTTAGAGGCTTATAAATACATATATACATCTATATATATATAAAACAAATACCTGACCCTGTAGAGAAGCTGCTCAAACATGCTCATGGCAGACAATTTCCCTGAAGCAAATACTTTGCTGGGTCCCAGGAAGAGGGGAGGTAAAGCCAAAGTGAAAAGGGCTTTGGGGCTGAAAATAAGTGAAGGGCTGGATGTGGATTCAGCCATAGTTCTGGAACTTGCATCAAAGTGCTGGTTCCTTCAAGGGGTTTCAGACACAAACTTCACACCTGCACTGGCTGCTGCCCCGGAGCATTCCGGAAATGAGGCAGATGGGAAATGTTTCTCCCTACTGGCCCACTGTCCCCCCGGTTCCAGACCAGCACAGAGCACCCAAAAGCATCCAACCCTGGGTGCAGGCAGGGTGCTGCATGCAGGGCTGAGCTCCTTGTGCAGCAGATCCCAGAGTAGGCTCACTCCATGTTACTCCTGTTTCCAGGACAAGCCCTGTACAGAGAGAGGGTCTGCCCATAAATGACAGCACAGCAACACGAGGCAGGTGAGTGCAGATGCACACCAAGAAGAAAGAATTTGCTTTGGTGCCACCATGTCTAGCACAAGCCAAACCCACCAAGCTTTGGGGAAAGCTAGTGGGGTCACACCTGGAGCACCAAAGCACCCTGGCCAGCCCTATAGTGACAGCTCTCCATCCCGCCAGTGGGAGCAGGGGCACTCTGGAAGTTACAGGGACCCCTCCCCAAGCCTCCACATGGGGACATGAGTCTGGAATCATGCACAAGTCACAAGAGCTGCTGCACTTGGGACGGGAAAGCAGAGTGGAGGAGAAACCTCCTTACGACAAGGCAAACAATGATTTCGCATAAATGAGTAACAGACCTGCATACTGCTGGGCGTCCTCATCTTATCTCCCCTGCACAAACAAGCCCTGAACTTTGCCTGCTGCTCGGTTCCCGACGGCGACCGGAGCCGGGAGTGTGGCCGGGCAGGGTGGCAGGGATGGTGTTTATCACGGGGCGGGCGCGGTGCTGCGAGCCAGCCCCAGCTAACATTTAACCATCATCCGCATCGAGCTGGTACAGCCGGAAATCAAAAACAAATTTAACTGGGAGGCTGTGCAGGGTTCCTAGCTGGGCAGGGGGGAGCAGCCTCCCATGCTGTCAGGGCTGGGCTCTTCTGCTTTTTCCAGGGAAGCAGCTACGCCCATTTCCAAAGGCTCCTTTGCCCGAGATCAGATGTAACTTTGTCCTAAAGAACACTTAATCAGTTAGGCTGTAAGATCCAGTTAATATTTTACTCAAAGAGAAGGGCTGTTCCAAGCTTCCCTATTTTATTTTTTTTCATTTTCTAGTTTCTACTTTTCATACTTAGGGTGGGGAAGAAAAAGCAAGAAGGAACTGAAACAATCCTTGGCTCCCCTCAGGTCAATACCCTTGTCTGAAGCCACACCAAACACCCCCAAACCCATCATTTCCCCTTTATCAGGGTGCAAGTTCTAAGATCAGGGTGAAGCTGAGGGCTCAGGTAGGAGGCAGAGGAAGTCTTGACCTGTGGGACCCACCACTAGGGCTGGGGGCAGATGGCTTACACAAGTCCAGCACTTGGACGAGAAATGGAAAAAAGCTGGGAATGGAAACACCACAGAGTTTTCTCTGGGGGAGAGAAACACGAAAGGGAGAGGAAGAGGCTGAAAAGCAGCAGCAGCTCCAATGAAACTAGCAGTTTAAGAGAAAAACTGCCCAGAAATGCCTACTCCATCCCCAGGAGTAAGCTCCCAAGTCCCTTGGCACCTCACCTACTTCCCAGCACAGGGGGGCCGACATAGGACCTGATAGTCCAGCCTCAGCTCCCACGCCGGCAGGCAATGCTGAAGAAGCAGGATGGTGGATGCAGGACGCAGTGACAGGGCTGATGGACACCCCGAGAGGGGCGAAGCCAGGAACCAGCTGCTCTACTCACAACGTGTAACATCCACAGAGGCAAAAGCCCACCCTCCTGCCACTGTCTATCCGCGCTCCTACGGACTTCAGCCACAGCTGCCAGCGTGGAGCCGGACCCAGGTACTGTCTGTCACCAGTGGGATGTGTTTGCTGGTCCCTGGGGAATGCAGGAAAGCAGTGGGGCAGCGGAGGCGTGCAGGCGTGGGTGAGCGCGCGGGGAGCGAGCGAGCCCCGGTCAGGTCTGACTGGGTTTACCGGGTCACGACAGAAGCTGTGTGAGCATGACTGTGCCGGCCTCAGCCTCCCACCGGCAGCCAGCCGGCACAGCACACCCAAACGGGCCGGCCCAGCCGGCACCTCCTTAAAAGCCCCATGACCAGCGTCTCTGGAAGAGAAAAAAGCTTTTGATGAGTGAATTTCAGTCTCACCGACCTGGGTCTGGCCAAAGAAACGAGCCAAAGCTGCCACACACCTCAACAGCCACTCCAGCAGGACATTCTGTGGGCATAGGAGCCCCTTCCCTACTGCCCCATGGTCCTCAAAGTCCCAAGGCAGCAAAACCTGGGAGCACAAGCTGTTTGCAAGCTGCAGTGCAGGGAAGCTGTGCTGTCTGTGGGGCTGGCAAACATGGAGAGACCACAGATGGGGTCTTACAGGCCCCCCATGGATGTTTCCTCAACAGCACAGCTGTTTATGCTGTTATAAAAATTATGCCAGCTTTTTAATTTTAAATGAACTCAGGAGAAAGAATGGAAGTGATGCGTGGGAGCAGCACTTCTTCAGCTTACCCTCAGCATCCATTCTGAATGGCAGGACAGATTTACAGAGTAGGATAAGACACTTCCCCATCCCACCCCTCCCTAGACAGCTTGTAGTTGTTCCACCTCGATCCAGTAAAGCCCAAGCAGGCTCCCAGAGGGGCTGCTGGACATTCCTCCTCTCTCATGGGCTGTTCCCCTTGGCATCACAGACTACTACAAGCAAACACTGCCAGTTTCCCAGTGGGAGACAGGGATTTCCAGAGGGTCTTCTCTGGGCTATGGAGCTGCAAAACAGTCTTAACAAATCCCCATCAGGCACTGCACCAGAAAATACCAATTGCACTTTGCTTTTTTGTGGCAGCCCAGCCTGGGCACTCTAAACCCCATGCAGCCGATTCCATTCTACTCACTGGGGCCAAGCCTGGCACATCCCCCTGCAGCCACTCGCATTCCTACTGTCACTGAACCGTTCTACTCTCCAGGAGACCCACTCAAGTCGCTCTAAGGTTCAGCTGAAACAGCCCGACCCATTCCTGGTGAGGGCTGGGGGAAAGGCACCTGCCCCAGGGGGTGAGGTGGGGAGAGCTCCCGGCTCCCAGGCGTGGGAACAGCCAATAAGTTATGGGAAAGGAGCCATCCAGGGACAGGAAACAAGCCTAGCCCCAGCCTGGATGTGAGCGCAATGCATTTTGGGCCCCCCTTCCCTGGAGGCGGCAGACCTTGGGTGGGAAATCCTGCGAGATGTGGGAAGAGGAGCTGGGATGGAGGTTGCCAGGCAACTTTAATTCAGCCCTTGACGAACTTCCAGCACTTTTCTTCTGCTGCAGAGCCCAACCAGCAAATGATAAAACATCAGATCCACCCCAAGCCCATAGTGTCCATCTGTCGATCAGTTTTTTCGAGGAGTTTGCTCCTGGCCTCATGCCTGGATTGCCCTGCAAGGACATGAGTCCCCCGTGGCAGCACCCCCAAAGGCCATCCCAAAACAAGCCACTGTTCCCAGCACAGATTTGTAGGGGCAGGATTTGACCCGTGGGACTGGGCTGGCGCTGCTGCACATGTATTTCTCAACCAGACAGGATTTTTGTCAACAACATAAGAAACAAAAATGCAAACTTGCCAAATGCCCTCCAGGAAGAGGGGACCCGTGCTGGGTCAGGGAGAGAAGGAGCACAGTAACCTCCTGGGAGCCCTTCCCCGGGTTTATTTTAGTTGCTTTCTTTAAACAAAACCATGCTTGACCCTGAGGTGCTTCAGCAGACACACACTAGAGCTTCTGCCATTCAGGAAGCAGATGCACATCTCCTTTACCCAAATTGGGGTTTGGCCACAGAGAAGGGGAGGAAGAGCTGCAACATCAGCTCCTCTCACAGAGTATCCTGCCCTGGTCCCGATGCAAAGCCCCCACGCAGAGCACAGCCATCATGGAGCCAGGGAGGCGGGCTGCAGGCTCCGATTTCCCACAGCACAGTCTCCACCAGCCGAGCCCGGCACATCCAGCCGAGGAGAGCCCCCAGCTCCGATCCCAGAAATGTCACAGTGGGGGAGGAGACATGTTAAGTAGCAAAGTGATGGATGGGAGGGCGAGACAGGGATGTGGGCCAGTTTAAGGGGCACCAGTGCTGGAGGGAAAGACAAGCTGAGCAGTCAACAATAAAACTAAAAACAGCCCAGTTTCCGACAGATTTGCCCCCCTAGCACCACACCTTTATTGCCATCCTTTATCTGCT
Source organism: Tichodroma muraria (assembly GCA_013390105.1). Taxonomy (NCBI): domain Eukaryota; kingdom Metazoa; phylum Chordata; class Aves; order Passeriformes; family Sittidae; genus Tichodroma; species Tichodroma muraria. The sequence goes on from WAAG01089991.1 coordinate 227,518, forward strand.
GCATTCCTGTGGGGTTGTTGCCCACCCCCCAAAGGATACATGGTGTCCCCCCTGCAGGGCTGCAGGGATCAGGGTGTGTTAGCTTCTCCCAAGCTCCCTCTTTTCACTAATCTCATAAGAACTCGTTCCTCTCCCCCATCAGGCCAGATCTGATGTGGAGCAGGAGGTTCAAAGGGGCAGCCAGGCAGCAACAGAGCTCAGTGCCAAGTCCCTATGAGAGCTCTCCATTCCCATCCAAACCCACTAAAAAAGCCCGACTGAGAAAATAAGGAAAGCTGCTTTGCTCTGTGCCATGGCTGCCAGACACAGGGACAGCTCTGCTCCAGCTGCTCATGACATGACACAAGCAGACAGCAAGAGCACAGTGCCTGAGACAGTAGAACATATTGCTCCTCCACTGCCCACCCTAATGGAAAACCCACCAACACCATCTGTTAGTTGAAAGAGTTTCTTCCCTGGATCCAGAGGCTTTGCCAGAAGATAGCCTGGAAAGGTGCAAGGAGGGGAGGCTGAAGGGCAAACCCTTGCAGCTCAGTGGTTGGGTCAAGAGCACCAAGGGATGCCACAGCCAGCCCAGACCCCTGGACAGAGCAGCAAAACTCCCCTCGCATGAACAATTCCTCACATGCTGGAGGGCATTAGCTCTTGCAGGACAGCAGTGAGGACACAGTCCCTATGTCTCTTCCCTCTCAGAGAGCACGTATCACCCCTTTGGAAACACCACAGAAGCAACCCTGGGTTCACCCCACAGCCCGGAACCTGAGAGTTCAGCAGGGAACAGTGCAAAAACCGGGAAGTGAAACCGGATGGTGCCGAGACTTGGCGGCCTCGCTCCGATTTCACCCGCACGCCTCCAATCCAGGAGATGGGGGAAGCAGAGTGCAGCCATCGAGCCCTGGGATACGGGATGCAGATCCCTGGGACTCCCACCTCCTCCATCACTAGGAAGAGGCAAGCTTGGCGCTAGCAACATCACCTCCAAACCCCAACATGTTCCATCCTTTTTTCATTTGCAGCATGACAAGCTTCACCGCTGGCCGGCAGCCCCTCGGCAGCCTGGACAAACGAACAGACAGACAGCCCTCCACATCACAGCAAATTCTCCCAGCAAGGGGGCGTCTGCATGCAAGTGGCTCAGCACTGGATGTGATCTGCAATTCAGCCTTCAAAGGCTTTGTGGCTGAAGCACATTGTCTCCTCAGCAGAAGCAGCAAAATAATTGTAAAACTAAATTCCCAGGGACAATTAGAAGGAAAACAAGAAAAAAATCCCAACCCTAAATGTAAAAGGACACCTCAAAGCCAGCAGATTTCAGGACTTTTTAAAGCATCTGAATCCATTTGCCCATCCTTGTGGCTGCACTGTTTCATTTCACTGGGTTCATACAATGCAAGACACGGAATTAACTTGGGTGTTTGTTTAGAGCTGGTTTGTCTTCCAGTTATTTTCCAAAGCCAGGTTTGAGTTTCAAACATGTTTCTTGGCAATGCCTGGGGTTCCCACCGTCAGGAAGGTGCGGGGCTTTCCCAAGGGAAACAAAGGCTCAGAAATCACACACAACCTGGGGTCCCTTGGAAGCAGGGGCAGAAGCTGGAGCACAACCCAACTTGTCTGCTGTGAACATGGGGCTTTCTGCTGCAAGCCTGTTCCTCTCCCTTTTATTTATTCCAAAGATAAACTGTTTTCTTTTCCAAAGTCTAGCAAAACCAGATGACGGGAGCAGTTTTAATGCTTTCAGTTTCAACATCTTCTTGTTTCCTCTGCTTTCCCTCCAACAAAGCTTTAATTTGGGGTCAAACCCAATTTTGATATTCCACTTTGCATTCAAAACTGCACAGCACAAAGCAGTAACATCTGGCCTTTCCCACAGTTGTTTGCATACCACCAGCTTTGCTGCCCCAAAATCAGATCCCCGCATTATTTACATGGGCTGGGCTTTGCAACAGGCAAACAGTCACCCTCCATCAGGTAACGGAGGTGGGATTGTACCTGGAGGGATCTTTTAAGCAACAAGAAAAGCAGAACCCAGAGTACACCCTGAATCACAAAGCTGCATCCTGGCCCCCACACCGGTCGGTTACCTGGAGCCTGAAATTCTCGGCCTCCTTCATCTCTGAACAGCAGAGCTCAGGCCCCAGGAGGAAGGAGGGGGTGGGTTCGGTGATGACCTTGCTATGGCAGAGCCCTCATGCTTGTAAACCACGAGGAGCTGGTGGCACAGCCAGCCAGGGAGGAATGGAGATGGCAGCGTTTCCTTCTGAAGCACCAGGCAGGTAGGGATCTCTCACCTTTGACCAGGAACAGGCACCCCCCCAGCACCACTGTCCGGGGGAGTACATAAAGTCCGGAGGCATCACTCCTCCCCTCCGAGAGGCAGCAGGTCCCCAGGACAGGCCCCCTCTCACAAAACCACCCATCACATGAGCTGCTTCCCAACAAGTCTCGTCAAGATGCCAAGCAAAGCCGGCGGGCAAGTGCAGGGAAATTCCCCACACGCGGCCAGGCGAGGCTGGCACCACGTCTCCACTGCAGCCACCGCTGCCCTCCTGCACGGCGTGCGGCAGAAGCCCCTCGCCAGTCTTGCTAAGCACACCTGGATGCTTTCTCCCGGCACATAACCTGCCAGATCTGCTGAATAAACCTCCCAGCTCCAGCAAACCCGCTGTATTCCTGGTGGGTAAAGTGGTGAAATGTTTAAATAGATGTTGGAAAAGGCAGGGGGGAGAACAAAGCCTCATCTGCAGGAGCTGAAAGAGCGGTTGGGATCTGGGTTTTTTTTCCCCTCAGGTTGCAACACAAAAACAAAGTCCTGATAGGGATCTCTCCTGCTGGGGGGCAGCTCCCTGCCCCTCATCCCTCTGGGCAGAGCAAGCCTGGCCAAACCGAGATGAAGCACAGACCTGTCCTGCAGGGCACAGAAGCAGCATCTGCGGCTGTCATGGTCACCCTGCCCAGGTTCAGGGTTCGGGGGGGGGGGGCCCACCCAGCG
>WAAG01089992.1:755-26294 GCA_013390105.1 Tichodroma muraria
GATCACTCATCACTTGTCAGGTTCAGGCAGTGTGGCAAAAGGCATTAGCACAGAGTGGGACTGTTTGCAGTATGTTTGAACTTTAATGACTGAGCACAGTTTTGACTGCTTTGGCTTGCATTTGAAAAGGAAATTTTAAGACACTATCTTCCGAGATTCGACTGTGGAAAACCCTCTGATGGATAGCTTAACAATGAATTTTAAGAAGTCAGTCAAAGGATGAGGAGAAACAAGAATCTGCATGTTCACCTTTCAGGCTTTTATGTACTAGACAAAATGATGACTGTGAGCTCTACAGCTGAAGACAGTGGAAGTAAGCACAGTACAGATATGGGTTTCTGTCCCTTGTAGGTATCAGCAGTCGTGAGCGTTCCCTTCTGGCAGAAGTTTTTGCAGAGATTTGGCAAGAAGTGTGCAGCATGTGGGATTTCGGTAAGCAAATCCTCTGAGTAAAAATATTCTGCTTGTGCTCATTTCATTTGACAACTGGAGCCACTTCAGGAGCTCTTTCAAGTGCTTATAACCTCAATCTATGTGAAATTTGCTCAGTTACAGAGTTTGCTTTAAGTCATTATACCAAATTTCAGACAGATTCCAAGTTTCCAAGGGAAACTTTTGAGAAATGTATTGATGACAGAGAGAGGTCCCAGTTTATTTAAGAATCTGCACAAGTTTTCCTCATCTGAAGCTCTCAGAACTGAGCTTCAATGAGGTTTTATAAATTCAGATCTGTGCTGCCTCGTGTTGACAAGTTATCTGTTGTGCAAGGCTTGTTTTGTCTTTGTTATATGGTGCTGAGGTGTCTGCATTGGTAATTCAGTCCCACGGAAGGAAACAAAAGTCTGTTACACACCCCCTCTAGGAGCATCCACATCCCTCTGAATAGGGAGGGACAGTTCCTAGTGAAGTAAAGAAAAAGGTGACCTACCTGAGAAAAGAAGCCTAGTTTAACTCTGACACAGCTCTGCAAAGCCAGCTCAGTGAGCCTGCCCTTGTCACTGATGGATTATTTTAAGTCCCTTACTTAGTGCAGACAGCAGCAATTTTCTGCCATCATCCTCGATGAGTTATTGTATAGGACTGTTCCTCCCCATTTTCCCCCTGTTTACCTTCAATTACTTATGAAAGAGGAAAGAAAAATTGCCTTGTGCACAACAAAGCAGGAGGACTTGAAAAACCCAGCCCAAAGCTATATGTCAAAATCTGAACAAAGCTGAAAAATTTAGGTCTGGTGACAGTTATTGAATAGAGTTGAACAGTTATAATTTTTGGAATTAAAAGCTGTGTTGTAATGACTCCCAGAGAATCAGAAGTAACTTTAAAACCCAAGCTCCAAATATGCTGAATTGTTATGTGTTTGAAGTAGGCATCTGGAATTCGAGCCCCCATCCTTATTTTTTTTTACCACTTGAGCAAAGAGAATTGCCAAAAGCAGTACTGGCCCATTGACTAGACCTGAGAATGCAGATTTCCTCCTTAGGAAATCTCCTCCTCTGTCTACTTGGCCACAAAAATTGCTTTCTTCAACCAACTTGGCTCTATAAATTTAGTTTTACATGACTGGAAAACCTGTCAGCACCTCTGTAAACATGGTTTAACTTAATTTTACAGTTGAGTTGCTTGACTGTTATGGTCTAAGTGGGGGATGGATTGAAAAAAAGCCACCTCTCTGTTTCACCTTGTAGACATTTCTCAGGGGACTCAGTGTGTGCTCAGTGATGGATTTTGTGTCTGACAATACATCACAGGAGCTTCCTACCCTACCACCTTGTGTGATTTGCACAACTAATCTGTACTCTCCCACTCTGAAATAAAAGCACATCATTTAAGGCTCCTCAGTTTGTCATTGGGGAATGTTCTGCTGGAAGGGAAAGAGACAGGGAAGAAAACAATTTTATTTTTTTTTCTCTAAAGCCACACTCAGCTTTCAGGGTGAACATGTGATTGGAAATTCAGTTTCCTGAAAAAAAAGTCACAGTGCTCCAGACTAATTTTTCCTGTTAAGGTGATTCTATGTTGAAGAGAGCCCTCAAAGAGTTTAAAAGTTGGTAGATAAGCAACAAGAATCTTGGGTTTCTTCCACTGATATTTCTTCCCTTTTACCCATTCCTCTAAAAGAGGTGACCAACAAGTCTAACTACTGATTAAGTATCTCAAGTTCCTAGAAGTTTAAAGCCTAAAATTTTTTTAATTATCAGGAATTATCTTGTTCCCAAGGCAGGTCCTTGTTAGCATTCTTCCCACAACCAGGTTGCTGCACAGGCTAGAAATTATTCTCTTCTGCTTATTTCCTTCAGCTTCCATGTGCTGTGTTCATTTAGGTGTCTACTCTGCCCTCACAGGGCAAGCACTGAACTTACATTCAGTAAGTCTCAGCTGGTGACTGGAGGTGAAGCTGACATGAGAAATTTTAAGAGGGATGGCATCTTCTTGGTTCATAGTTTTGGCAAGGTGTCTAAAAACGAAGATATCTCTCTCCCACAACTCTAGCTTCCATCCTAGCCAGTAATATCTTTTGGCTGTGGGTTGCACAGGGTTTAGTAAAAATAAGAGCACCTCCTCACAGATATGCAGTTGTTTATTTGCCATCTATGAGCACTCTGCAGCATGGAGAGATGCGTTTGGATGAATCCTGGCTCTGCAGCCCCATTTCCACTCTCCCATCCTGTTTCCACTCACATCCTCTCTGCACCTTTTCCTGATTTGCCCTTCATAAAATGCTGCTGCAGAGACCAGTGCCACCTTCAGCATCCCAGCAGGGTCACCTTCCACAGCAGTGTCAGGGAATGGACGGAAGGCACAGGATAACTGTAGGATGTTTTTTATAACTCAGAGGGCAGCAGCCCTGTGACAAGGGAGCAGATGCCAATAACAGAGTATTTGCTTCACAAGTAAGAAAGGAGGAGCTGCATTAGCTGTTTATTGCAGTGGGAGCACTGCCCCCATGACTGCACTGCCACTGCAGGGGCGAGACTTTAGGGCATTGTAACCTCAGTCCTGCCAGCCCTGCTTCTCTCTCTCTAGGAAATTACAGTTACAATGATTATTATTATCGATCTAGAATTTTGTTTAAGTGCTTTGGTGTCTGAGTGGCTGCCCCATGTGGAGCATAAGGCAGTCGTAAAATTGCTTATAGACAACATAAAATCTGATATTGCTGGAGTGCTCTCTTGTGGTGAAATAATGATTTTGCCACAACACTGGGCTAATGCAAGGATTATCTGCCTGTGCTGGGAACCTGCAGTCAGGAAAGGTTATTTTCTGCCTCCTTAGCTTGGGAGCAAATGCTTTAGATGGGAAATGCATTTAAAACATAAACATAATGGATTAGACTCCAGGACTCCCAGAATCACTTATCATACAGAACTGTAAATAGCAGTGCTTAGGGGAATCACTCTCTGTGAAAGCTCTTCTCATACCCTCAGCTCCCAAGCTGCACGTATAGAGGATTGAAACACTTAATGTTAAACTAATCCCCCATCATTAAAAAGCCCTGTAGATAAGCCCCTGGCTCTGGATCCTACATGTGCTGCTGTGCCTGTGGTTCACAGGCGTGGGAGATGGAGCATGTGACGGGTATAGGACAGCTGGGCAGTAGGCATTCAATCAGCATTTTAAAAAGTGGATTTTCAGTCCTGTAAGCCCATTTCTTCAAGCTGAAGAAATCTAGTGACTATGGCTACTGTCAGAAAACAAATCTCAAGCATCCCAAATTAATTTGGTTTTGAGGGTAACCTCTGTGACTTGTTATGCTGCGTCATGAGTGGATCCAGCTGTGGGGAGTGGAGTAAACCACTCTGACTTTTGGGCTTAGTTATTGCTGAGTATGTATATGGCTTTAAAGAGGTGATTTGAAATGAAAGCAAATTCTTTCTCATTCAAGACTGAAGGTGATCCGTGAAATGGTATATTTACAGTTTAAAATGACCACTGAGGCCCTGCCACTCCTCTTGAAATGCAGTGTGAGGATGTTTTAAGGCATTGTCTCTAGTAGTAAATTAAATAGTTCCGCTGGCCTAGAATAGAAACGGACATTTGTTCATCTCTGTTACTTAACTGGCAGAAAAATCTTTGCCCAAGCTGATTAGTAATCTCCCGAGAATTATCAGTGTTCATGGATAAGGGAAAAGCAACTGGCAGTGTCTAGCTGGACTTGTGCAAAGCATTTGACACTGTCCTGCAGGACATCCTTGTCTGCAAGCTGGAGAGGCATGGATTTGGTGGATGGGCCACTCAGTGGCTGAGGAATTGGCTGGATGGTGGCACCCAAAGGGTTGNCCATGCTCTGGGACCCACAACCTCAGAAGGTTGTGGACCTGCTGGTGTGAGTCCAAAAGAGGACTACAAAAATGATCAGAGGGTTAGAGAACTTCTCCTATGAAGACTGGCTGAGAGAGCTAGGGTTGTTTAGCCTGGAGAAGAGAAGGCTCTGGGAAGACCTTAGAGACCCTTCCAGTGCCTAAAGAAGCTTCAAGAGAGTTGAAGAGGGACCTCCTACAGGGGCATGGAGTGATAGGACAAAGGGGAAGAGCTTTAATCTGACAGAGGGTAGATTTAGATTGGATACTAGGAAGAAATTCTTTACTGGGAGGGTGGAGAGGATCTGACACAGGCAACCAGAGAAACTGTGGGTACACCATCCCTGGAAGTGTTCAAGGCCAGGGCTTGGACACTTGGATGGGGCTTGCTCTAGTGGAAGGTGTCCTTGCCCATGGCAGGGGGGCTGGAACAAGATGATCTTTCAATGTTCCATCCAAACCAAACCATTCTATTTTTCTGTCTAGCACAGTTTGCGAATCAACCACTTTAGGGCTCTTCATAAAAAGTCTTATTATGGCCGTAGGTCTTTTGGAGACCATGAATGTTTAGGACTGTGAATGTAGCCAGGGTCTGTGAGTTGACTTCAAGACTGGTAAATAGGCTCTAAATTAAATCTATTTAATTTACTAGTTCAGTTGTAACCCTAATACTGCTAACAGAGACAGCACTAATATCACTTGTAGTACTTCTCTCTAGTTATTCTGGTTAGTTAAGTACAGATTGGCTCAGGGCTTTTTGGAAATGCAATTTGACCAAAATACTGAAGTGTGAGACATTGCTGTGTGTGAACTGTTCTGTAACATAGTTTTGTATTTTGAAGGGAACAATCTGTATAGTGTTCAGCACTGTGTGCTGTAACTAAGATATGTTTTTCTTCTTCAGTGGATGATTCCTTTTGCAGTCATGCTAGTGACCATTCCAAACCTGATCCTGGCTTACTTCGTGGCCTTCATCTCTGGTCTGAGCATTGCAGCATCTCTTCTGTTGCCATGGTAGGAGAATTTTACATTTGAGGTGGGGAATGAATGTATTTCTGCATTACACAGATGTACTACTGCATGGAATTTGCCTTTGAATGAGACAGAATATGGCAAGAGTCACTTCTTCCAAGAATCCTTTTTTGCTTTAATAGTGGATGCTATTTGCAATGGTGTGATCTTGGTTGCCCTGTTGTTAACAGACTACATCTAATGTAACTGCAGCTGCTTTTTGTACATGAGAGTAGGTAAATTAATCAATAATCTAAGTAGCTATACAGTGTCTGATAAAATTGCTTCAGGAATTATGAGGTTAGGCAAATCAATTAATGCTGAGCAATTAAGAATGTAGCAGAGAACACATAAGGCAAACTATGTCTAACATTACTTTTTATAAGAGCATGTAGTTATAGAACAAGGGGTAACAGCTCTAAACTGAAAGATGATAGATTTAGATTGGGTTTCAGAAAGAATTTCTTAACTGTGAGGGTGATGAGGCCCTGGCACAGGTTGCCCAGAGAAGCTGTGGATGCCCCATCCCTGGAGGTGTTCAAGGCCATGTTGGATGAGGCTTAACCTCATAACCTGGGATAGTGGAAGGTGTCCCTGCCTATGGCAGAGGGCTGGAATGAGGTGATCTTTAAAGTCCCTTTCAACCCAAACCATTCCATGATTCTGTGTATCCTGCTTGAGTAGTACTCTTGTTATAGATCAAATACACAAGGTTATGATTAAAAGAAACCAAGAATTCAAGGTCTTTTGCACTTGAGGACTGAAAATAAGTGGGAAAAAACAACTCCCTGAAGCATGGCAGGACATTTCCTCTTCAGATTAAATATTTTTTATTGAGATCACATTAACCAGAAAGCAAGACCATTGCTGAGAGCACTGTTTTTCATAACTTTTTTGTACAATGCCCTGAAAACTCCGAGAGATCATATAGCACATAATTTGAAATTAGTTGTCAGACTATGAAAGCTTTTCTGCACAGAGGGTGAGAAGACTTTTCTTTTTCCAGCAGTAAATGATTACATATATTGGAAATAAAACGTCAATTCATAATTAACATTTGAACAGCTTCCATCCCAATTACCCATTACCTAATTCAGTCTCTTTGAAATAGAGAGAGAATAAGTTTCATTGGTTTCTGAAAATGTTGTTTCCTTGTCAAAAGAGGTATTTCAGAGTGCAACTATTCAGACATTCAGGGTCCCTTGAAATCTTAAGAAATGTGGGGGGTTTTTGTTGTTCTTTTTTTAAAATCACAACTTCTGATTGGAATGACAGGCAGACTAGGAATTCTGTCACCTCTCAAATGTTTGATGGCTTTTCAGTGATTTTCTACATTGTAATATGTGGCCTTGCTTTTCTTACATGTTTTTTGCCCTCCTTTCCAGGAGTAGAAGCTTTTGAACTGGATTCTTTCATGTGCATGGCTGAATCAATCAGCTTAAAAATGGAGGAGGGCTGTGTTCTATTTCATTAAGTTTGGACTTCTTTGAAAAGAAATGTTGGCTTGAGATTTTCTTTTATCTTGTTCACTTCTAGGTCAATGCTGCCTGATGTTGTTGATAACTTTCGCCTGCAGAATCCCCATGGGAAAGGACATGAAACCATTTTCTATTCTTCTTATGTTTTTTTTACCAAAATGTCAGCAGGGATTGGCTTAGGAATTTCTGCAGCAGGACTGGAGTAAGTAACACTGTGTTTCCACTTAGTGGATCTACTCTGAAAGCATTCTGAGGTTACAACACTTTTACCCTGTGGAGTTAATTGCCTTCATGCCCTGAACCTGAAAGTGACAGCAGCTCCAGATGGCTGACCACTAAAGACAGGATTGGTGCCATCTAGGCCAGACAACTGAGCATTAAGTTACTTGCCCTGACATGGTTCTGTTCAGAAAAACCTGAATTCCCTTTAGATTTTCCTCTTTTCAATTACTGATGTAAATTTTAGTGCTTATATGAATAAAGAATGCACATGAAAGTGTAGCAGATGTAGGTCCCCCACATGTGATGCAGGTGCTTTGTGCATTCCCTGTTGCACCTGAACTGGACCACCTCCATGAGCTTGTAAGACTTTACATGGATTTGAGTGCTTTTAGGGGTGCCAGAGGCCTGTTCAGCATGAAAGGATCATCAATTCCTCCATGATTTAGGAAACTGGGTACTGATCAGAGTCAGGAACAGCCTTTCTCTCAGCTCTGCCTGTCACCTAGACCATGTCACTTTAGGAGGGGGTTTATGGTCTCTTTCCACTTTGTCTTGCCTGTTCTGACCAGACAGGTTGAGAAAGCAGCCAGGCATCTCCTGCCCTGCCTTTGTGCAAGACCTGGCAGAAAGGGCCTGTGCCTGTCTCTGCTACAGCACACAATAAATACTCAGAAGGGAAATATAGCCCTCAGCTCCATAATAGGTTTTGGTAACCAGAATGTTCTGCTTTGGGGCCTTGAGCTGAAATTGCTAAATAACAGGCAATGCTTGGCTGAACATTTTGGGCTTAGGAATTTTAGCTGCTTATTGCTAAAACCCTCAAACAATTTGCTGTTCCCCAATTAGCCCCTTTTCAATTGCATTCCAGTTGGGTCCCAGCAATTTGCCAAGGCAGATGTTTATGTGAGAGCACGGAAGACAGAGTGATGCCAAATGAGCTGTAGCTTTCATTCGGTGGGTGTTCAGAGGAAAAACTCATTCCACAAATTGGGAATAGGAATTTGAGAATATCAGCAGTCGTGGATGGAAGCCCTGAATCAATGAAGTGTGTGTACCTAACTCTGAGCACTTGAGTAAATTTGTCTATCTTGAGATGAGTGCTTAAGTGTGTGTTTAAATTAAAGTTAATTATTGCTTTTGAAATTGGTCAAATTACTTGCATGCTTTTAAATCAGAGCTTGAATACTTTGCTGAATATTAATAGGAAACACATAACAGATTAATTTCACAGAACCACAGAATGGGCAGGGCTGGAAGGGACCACAGTGGCTGATCTGCTTCCAACTTCCCTTGCTCAGGCAGGGTCATACCAGAGCATAGGGCACAGGCTTGTGTCCAGATGGTTCTGGAATATCTCCAGGGAGGGAGACTCCACAGCCTCTCTGGGCAATCTGTTCAGAGCTCTGTCACTGCACAGGAAAGAAGTTCTGCCTCCTGTTCAGGTGGAACTTGCTGGACGTCAGTTTATTTCCTTACATGGGATTCCACAATCCTTTCTTTAAAAGTATGCAAGTAACTTGACCAATTTCAACAGCAATAATTAACTTCAATGTTATATATAATAACAAGAAAATACAGAGGTAATGCAGTTATCTGAATTCGAGCACAAAAATGAGCTTTGGAAAACACAATTTCAAATGTAGTGGGGAGAAGAAAAAAAGAGAGGTTTAAGGAAAATGGGAGAAAAGTCTTGAAGAATGGGGGTGGAGGCGAAGGAAGTTTTCAGGTGAGCAAGAGCCTTTTAGCTTTGGACGTACACACACCACTTATTTCCATTTGTTTAGGTTTACTGGATACAAGCCAGGGATGTGCAGACAGTCAGATGATGTGATCCTCACACTGAAGCTCCTCATTGGAGCAGTCCCTGCCATCCTCATCCTTTTAGGTTTATTTATACTTCTTTTCTACCCGATCACTGAAGAAAGTCGGAAAGAAACAAAGCTTGCCCTTGAAGAGTTAAGGTAAGTTTGGCAGTAAAACAGTAGCAACACCCCCACAGCAGCTCTTAATCCTACTGGGAAAATTATTATTGTAAGGAATCCCTATATTCCTTACAACAAAATGAAACAACGTGCTCTAAGTCAAATTATTAACAGAATGGTACTGTGATATGTTCCAGTATCTTTTTTTTGTAGTGCAGTACAACCTGCTTAGAGGACCATTTATCAGAAGTTTCAGCTCTATTTTACATTTCTCTGGAGTGGCTCACAAAGCACTATTGTGGTACATTGTTTCAGGCCAGAAATGAGGAATATTCTACATAGATTAAATTTGTGGGAAAAATGTGAATAGTTACAATTTACTTTTATTTAGAAGAAAATGGTATTGTTGACTGAATTCTTGGTGTTTACGGGATACAAGAAACATCCAAACCATTTAGAAGCGTAGGCAGAAAAGATTGTGGGAGAAAAAAAGAGGTCAGCTTTGAGCTACACTTTCCCTTTTTACTCTGTCACTCTCCCTTCCTCCCTTTTTTCTCCTTCTTCAAGGAAAATCTTGCCTAGCTCAAATTCATCCACCTCTGTTAACTATTGAGAGCATACATAAGGGCAGCCCTAGCAGACTGATGGATAAAATACCATAACAAAATAAATAGGTTGTTCCTTCGTCTTGATTTTATTATCCTGATTTACTGGAATTAGAAACTGATTTCCATGCTAAGGGGTCAATTCCAGGACATAAGCATGGATGCCTGGAACCAATTCATGCCCTAAAATATCCAAGATTTGTGCATGGGGTTGGCAGATATGACAAAGACCTCTGTGCAGACTGGAGGGGACAGGGTAAACAATCAGAAATGGGACTGGTCCCTCTGTTCAGGAGCTTCAGTCATTGTGCAGAACAACCACACCTTGCTGGGGGTTCTCAGCTTGATTAGTCAGCAGTGAAAGCCAGAGATGTGTTCAGCTATCATTTGTTCTGCTTTTACCAGGAGGAGCCATCAGAGCACAGAGAACTTGGACAGCCACAAAAAGGACACCTCTGTCTGAAAGCTCTGAATGCAGTGGCTTTCCAAATACAGACTCACATCCCACCAACAACTCTGTGAGAGTTTTCCAGGTCATTTCTCTGCTCACATTTTATCAAAAAGGACAAAGGATGATTCTGACATACCCAGTAATGAAACCAAGAGAGGACACCATTGTGCAAATATACATCTAACTCCATGCACCGTGCTAAAAAAGACATGACACATGTTCAGAAATGCAAGCTATTGAAGGCTTGGGCATTTTTTGTTTGTTTTTTTTCAATGATTAATGTGAAGCTGTGATCTTGTTCATGGGAGGTTTTATGCATTTGTAACTTAAGGTTAAAAAAAAAGTGTAAATGTGACCAGAGAATTTTTGAAGGTTCTGAATTGGAAAATACTCAAAAGGGTCATTGAGTCCAATTCATAATGCACCATCCAAATATTAACTCACAATATACTTCACCCTTGGGGGCTGGGGTGGATTTTAAGCACAATCTCTACCTATAATTTGCACACTATTGTGTTTGGAAAGCACTTGGGAACCTGAGGTATACTGTATGAAGTTAGGATTTATTTTGTTTTGAAATTAAGCAAATCACTCATGCCGACATACTTCGAGGATTTTTTTTTTCATTTTCTTTGGAAGAGATTTTGAAGTAATCTAAGTTTATAGATTCTATAAGAAATAGAACTCTGCATTTCCCATTACTGATGTTTCTTTCTTCTGAAACCTGTAAACTGATCTCTGTCAGAGAATGAGAACATTTTCGAAAGCAACATCTCCCCTGAGGATACAAAAAATCAGTAGAACCTTCCAAAAATTATGTAATTCAAATTTTTTTCTAAATTTTGGCCTTGAAGTAATCACCATGCCCATTTCTCACATGGTGTAGGCTATCTGCCTCACAAAGCACCACAGCACAGGTATTAATCTCAGCTTGCACCTATTTTGTAATAATCTGCCTTTTAAAAACCTGCCTTTTAAAAGGTGATTTTTTGCAGTCAGGGATGTTATTGTGCTTTAGATACATCAACTGGAACCTCATTTTGACTACAGATTTACACTGTTGAGCACACTTTTTAAATGAAAGACACACCTCCTAACCTCAGGCACCTTCTGGAGCATTGAAGTTCAGACCTGTTCATTCCTGGCTTCTGTGGTCAGTGCAAGTACAGAGACCTCCAGAGAGTGGCTCCAAGCTTAAGCTAAAATGACTGGACTCTGAAGATGTATCTAAATCTGGAAGGAGGGGTGAGGAATCCAAGAGGTTTGCTGACCTTGAAGAAATTAGCACAACGCAAGACAAGACATGAATTTCATCCCGCCGCCTTCACAGTGTGACTCTGAGAGTGCCTTTTGCTGTACCAGAAGTGCCTTTGGAGGACGGGCTTGCTGCTGTTAGGGAGCACCTGGAGGAAGTGGCCACCTGTAATTTACTCAGGGCCATCTGGGAAGTAGCTCACAGTGCTGGGACTGGAAACTGGGGAAGATTTTGCTGAAGGACACCGGGACGTAAAATCAGTGCAACCACGGAGCGTCTCATTAAGTTTGATACTGAAACCTTGTCAGGCAAGTTTGAAGCCAAAGGCCTTATGAGCTGTCCTAATTCCTCAAAATGCTTAATCATGAGGGAACTTCTAAGGATATATTTTGAGTGTGTGTGGGTAAGAGTTAACTGAGCTTAAGATTTCTGTTGACTTGCCATCCAAGGCTGGTTTTTTTGTTTTCTTCCTTGTTTCAGTTTTTGGACAAACCAAGACATGTATGCCTGGGGCATATGTGTTTACAACAATAAAAACCATAAGCCTGTTTACAATTTTGAGTCTGATGCAATTTGAAATAGCAGATTTACTGCACTTTGAAGTAGGTAAGTTATGTAGCAATATCACATAGCTCCAAAACATCACAGACAACAGTTTGGGGCATTCAATTTATTCTGTAATACTCATGTATTTCTGAATAGTGATGTTTAAAAATAACCAGAAGGCTCAGTAAAGGCTGTTAATGTTTTTTAATGGGTTATGTTTTCAGCTACCATAAATCTGTAGCTACAAGGCAGTGGGTCTGTGTCAGTTTATATAAACTGAATACTTAGCCCAGTGATAAAAGGGCTGCTGGCTGGGGTTGAGTGGAGCCATTTGAATGAGGCTTAAGATATTATTTCTAGATCAGTTGAGCAGTTGCCTCTAAAATTGCTTAACACTCAGTCTGAATTCAGACTCTTGGAAGGTAAACTTGGTTGATTGTAAACTGTTTTCTTCTCCAGAGAGACAATGTGATCTTTATCTCACTGAAATGTACTCAGTCCCCACTTTGCATATGGTACCAGCAATGGGAACTGCCAAAAGAAAAGATAAAGTTTTTGTAGATTAAGTGAAGCAGACTATTTTTATAATAAATTTTGAAAATCTCATTTTATTTCATTATCAGAAATACAGTTTTGTTGTAATTTTGTTGAGAAAATGGGTGTATTTTTTAAGTCAAAAGAATGAAGGAAGGATTAAGTGCAGGATAAGATTATTTTTGTAACTTTTCTTAGGGCTCAGTGTTGGTGCAGTAAAATGAAAGATTTGTATGTCTCTTGTCAGTTTTAAATGACGTGTATGTCTTATGCATGTTCAGAACATGTGATGGAAAGAAACAAATTCTTATTTTGACAAGCATTTGGATTAAATGCTAATCTAATGTAAACCTCTTGCCTTCTTGCTGATTGATAGTAAAAGGGCCAGGTTTAATTTCCAGGGGTTCTCCTTCATGTAATATCCAAATACAGTAATAAGAATATGGGAGATTGAATTAAACCCGTCGGGTGCATAAGGAACAGCACTTCTCCACCTGCACACAGACAATTACAACAAATACGGGAAGAAAAGAAAAGGTAATAGAGTTATGTATCACTGGGTATTGCTCTGTAAGCCAAACCATGTCCAATTCCTTGTCCTTGATGAAGTGTAGTGAGGGCAGCCCAAATCTTCCATACTGGGCTGGTTTCTGGCAGTCAGTAGCTGAGCTGGTCACCAGTCATAGAATCATGGGACCACTACAGTTGGAAAAGACCTTTAGGATCATCAAGTCTAACCATCAGTGCAGTCTTCTCTTCCAGTTTCATTGCTTTTCCTGCCTAGCAACAATGCTGACACCTTCCAAGGTTACCCACCCTCCCTGAGGGTTTCTGCTGGTGATCAGGTAACCCCACATCCGAGCTGCTGCTCCCACCAGGTGCTGATGGAGGGGGTTGCTGTCTGCCACCAGCTGTGCCTCTGTGATCCTCTCCTGCCTCACTGACCCCTGCCTGCCCCTGACCGACCTCAGCTTAACTGGATTAGATCCCTTCTGCCAAGTCCCCCACTTTAACAGGTGGACACCACCTCGGACATCTGTCCCTGGGGAGTCCCTGAAGGCTGGGACCTTCTGTGTCAGGTCACTGGGTTTTCAGGAAGGGCTCTGAAGATTTGAGTACTAATTCCTTATGTCACTCCTGAACCTTGTAAGAATTGATGCTTGGTTCAATCCCTGCTGCATCCTCTCATCTTTATTCACCTTCAGTATTCCAGGCAAAGTAGTTGAAAAGGAAAATGTTTTAAAGCAAACTGCTTTTGACTTCAGAGTTTGTTTCCAAGTATCACTCGATCATTTACTCCTCTGCTTGCCTTTCTGGGCTGTAGACAGAAAAGATAGAATTAAATCAATGTTCTTGAGAGGAGGAGCTTCCACTAGGGAAACCTGAGTCCTTTCAGACCTGTTATCTGTAACCTTATCTTGTCCATCTGTAAGATGAAGAAGAGAGGGCAAGTTAGCTCAAAGTCACATTCAATAAATTACAGCAGTTTAGTCAATATGAATTTCCTATCATAGTTATGTAAAAACAGTCTCAAAGTGTTACAATAGCCTTTTCTTTAAGAAATCTTCTAGACTGATAGGAAGCTCAGTTGGACTCGTACTATGGGTGGGTGCAGGAGGGAATTTTGTTTTGGTGCAATTTCTGGTTTTTTTTAAACTTTCTGCAATTCCACAGATAAGATACTCAGCACTCTTGCTGAGTATTATGGTTACAAGAATGGGTGTATGCTGTAGGTTTAAAGTATGAAATCAGATGACTTTCACTTCACAAACACCAAACCTGCTGCACAACCAGATGCTAACTCACTGAGAAACTTCATGCAAAAGATGAAGCAGCAGCATCTGTCTGTTCCCCAAGGCAGAGGAGGAAACTTTTTGCTATGTAGCACCTGAGAATTTACAGTCTCTGAAGACACAAACAGGCATGACAGAGCTGAATAAAGAGAGGGCACATCTAAGCTGTAGCACTTTTCAGAGGGGTTGGGTGCTCAGTAACACTTTAGAGACATTATGGAGCGGCAGCCTCCAACCCCAGCTGGAGAGCAGCAGGATTGCTAGATGGTAGGGAAATGAATGTGTTTGCTCTGGAAGTGTGGAAGCAGAAACAAACCTTATTTCCTGATCTATTTCTTACTCCAAATGATCTTAGATGAAACTATGAATTTCCATTACACCATTCAGATGTCTGTCCTCACTTTTGCTGTGCTCTGCTGTAGATGGTGAGGAAGGATTGCAATCCTTCCTCAGGTCTCATGGAACTGATGATGGTCGTTTGCTCAGGTTCACTGATAAAGCTTCACTTTGGAGGCCTAGAACTCATCCACTGCCAGCCTGTTTTTGCTGATGTACATGGAATCATCTATTTTCAGCAAAGGATCAAAAAAATTTCCTTTGCACCTCAGTATTCTCCATCATGGAATTTCATCTGTTTTACCTAGAGGATGTTTTTGCCTGCCTAGGTCTTGTCACTGTGATGATGTAACAGGTTTACATTGGCTGAGAAGTTTCTGTTCAAACTGGCTGCAGCCCATGAGGACTTAACTTCCCTTGCGTTTCCAAAATAACCTCACTCTTTGGTCACCTTCGAAGTCATGGAATAGAATCAGCACATTTCCACATCCAGCAGGTTCAACAATTCCCACAGTTGCTGGCCTGTTGGACCATGAGCCTTGGTGCACAGAAGCACCTGTTGACATCAGTGTGGGATGAAGGCAAACTGCAGCCACCCCAGACTCCTGGCAAAGTCTCAGCTGTGCTGAGCTGGCCAAGCAGAGAGAATGGGCAACTCCAGAGTTCCCAAAGGGACCTGTAGGCATGAAAGAAAAGCCGTAAGAGAAGAAAGTTCCTTAAAACCTTGCAGTATTCTCTTAAGGATTCTTGGATTACACTTGGTACTTTTTCAACTATTTAGGCCTTCTTTTAACATCCAGCTTTGGTGCAGATCATCCCGTAAGTTTAGAAATGGTGTTTTGATTTGAAATCAAGCTGCCCTGAAAGGAAATACTTGGGTGTGTTGGTTGACAAGAAGCTCAACATAAGCTGGCAATGTGTGCTCAGAGCCCAGAAAGCCAAATGTGCATCAATGTGCTTTTGTTGTGCATCAGTGTGCCAAATGTGTCCTGGGCTGCATCAAAAGCAGCGTGAGCAGAAGGTGAGATCCCACCTGGAGTCCTGCGTCCAGCTGTGGGACCCCCCCCATATATAAAGGATACAGACCTGTTGGAGTGAGTCCAGGGGAGGCCATGAAAAAAGAGGGCTGGAGCAGCTCTGCTGAGGAGACAGGCTGAGGGAGCGGGGGTGCTTCATCCCCAGAAGTGTTCAAGGTGAGGCTGGACGGGCTTGGAGCAACCTGGTCTAGCAAAAGGTGTCCTTGCCCACAGCAGGGGTTGGAACTAGATGATCTTTAAGGTCCCTTCCAACCCACGTGATTCTGTGATTTCATGAAATAAGCTAGTCTCGTAACATAAGAATTTTATTCTTCCAAGATTCCTAGGATTTTATTTTAAATGCAGTATTTGTCCACATGCACAGAGCAGATAATGAAGAACCAGTGTAATCTGACCAAACTACTAACAGCTTTTAGCAGATGTCTTGTACTTGCAGTGTCTGTTCCAGTTGCCCCACACAGCACTGCCCTGTGCGGGTAGCCCTCGAGCAGGTGCTGTCGGGTGCCCGCCTTCCCAAGAGCATCTCCGCTATGGGTGGCAGCGACAGGTCCCTCAGCCCACCAGACGCCCGAGCCCGGATGGAGTAATAGCAGCCTCACCAGAGAGAGGACGCTTCGCTTGGAGGGTCCAGCTGGGTTTATTGTAGGAGAGAAGGAGAAGGTTTAAGATGGAGACAACAACCTCAACTGAAGGAACCCAGGGTCGAAAAGCAAAAACCGGGAGGGGGTCAAGGTATATAACAGTGGAGCAACAGGCGGGTCCAAGGCACAAGGGTCCAATCAGGGAAGGAGGTGTAGAGGAATGACATAACTTGGGACCAATGGGGGAACAGTAGGGCTGTGGACCAAAGGGAGACAACCAATGGGGAAACTGGGGATACAGAACTTTCGGGAATAGGGGAAGGAACTTCAGATGAGAGCAGCTCTGTGAGCGAGGACTCTGAGGGGAGTGACTAAATCAGAGAGCCCTCCCAAGGCATTTCTGCCTTGTCGCAGGTGCCACTGTGTCCCTCTGTGCGCAGGCAGGTCCTTGATGCTTACCTGGGGAGCTGGAAGAACTCCACAGGTCTGTTTGGTGCAACCTGAGACCGAGCACACTTCTGGTGGGAGACACTATCCTTTGTCAATCTAACACAAACAGTAACAATTCCAAAACAAGCAGCTAATTTTTATACACTGTTTGGCTGCATAACAAAATTACGGATGCAGCATTTAAGGCATGAGAAATTAAAGGTCAAGGTGATCTGCAGAGCCAAGAGCCAAGACCCTCTCCTCCCATGGGGTAGTGGGATGTTGGAACCAGAATAGGCATGAAAAAGGACTGTCAGGCTGCTGGGAAGAAACGTGCACCATCATCAGCATCCAGCCTGCACTGAGCCCACTCCAAGTGGTGAGGTTTCAGTGACTTTCTGGTCAGGACACGTGTAATCATGGTCCACCTTCTGATTAAACAGTGACCATTACTGAGAAGAGATGACTGTTATGTAAAGGATTGAGCCCACAACTGGCAAATTATTTCACCTGTTTTCCTCCTTCCCTGTTCACCAAAAGCTTTAACTTGTAGTTTCATCACCAAACATGGAGTGCTCTCTGCAGCTTTTTCTTGTGTTGTATCTTTAATATTGTATTTTTGTGGACAGATTTTGACAGTGGCTAAATTTCCAAATAGGCAATGAAAAAAAAAAAAAAGAGATTATCTTAGTCCTGAGACAGCAGCTCCAATTCTATAATCTAGTTGCTTGATGCCTCCTCACACAGTAAGTGCCACTGTGAAAGCCTGATAAACTGCTTAATGTTATCATGCTGTGATTTTATGGGGAGCAATCTTGGATTAGTCTTTTCTTCAGTGCTGAAATCCATGTTACATAAACTTCTGCTTACATAAACTTTTTCTAAATTTCCCCTTTGCATTTTCTCTCACTACAGAAGCCCATAGAACATTTTCTTCTGTCAGACTTTTAACTGGATGTTCTCATCACAAAAGATGAGACACATGGCAACCACTTCCCCCAATCCACAGAGATGGAAGCAGAGAGGTGTTGTGGGCAGAGACAGGAGGGGAAAAGGATCTTGCTTCCACACAATATGGATATTTCACGGGGTACTTTGTCCCAAACTCAATGACCTTACACTGGTGCTTCCACCAGTGCAAATCCAGGTGCACTTCTGCAGGCACTGCTCCTAAATAACACCAGTGTAAGATTTCAGGCTTTGGCAGAAGAGAGGAAATGGGGGACAATGCAGCATTTTTAAAGATTTCTTTATTATCCAAGTTTACTGTTATCTAAAAACACCAATGTATTAAAGACCAACATGGAAACTTGAGCTCAGAAACTTGTAAGAATGCACATTTTTAACCTCATCTGTACTGCAAGAGGCATAGTTAAAAAACACTGCTCAGTATAAAAAAAAGTTAATGTTTCCAAGGATCAAATAAATAATTTACAATGCAAAAAAAAAAAAATTATAGAAATTGTACATAGATTTGAGACTGTTGTTGATAATTTGCAGTCCCATACAGTAAACAAAAAAGCCTTCCATCATCAGACAGACATCGCAAAACCACTGTCAAAAACTACATTTTATTGCTGGGCTGTTCTGAAGGACTGATGCTGTCCAAGGTCTTGGAGGAGCAGTCTCTCAGGACTTCCAGAGAATTGGTGATATCCAGGCTTTCAGAAGAAGTGGATCTACACCCCTCAGTGGAACTGATGATGTCCAAAGTTTTGGAGGAGCGGGCACTGTAGCCTTTTGCAGTGGCATCTCTGATGAGGATCTCCTGTGTGGATGTAAACATTAATGGGATGAAGCCCTCGCTGTCTGCTGTGAGAACGATCCAAGAGGAACCTGTGAAGACAAGCACAGGGCTGTTGGTAAATTTTTGTGTAATTAGGATATGTCTAAGGTTAAAACCAAATTTCTTCTAGAACTAAATATTTACAGCTTTCTAGAAAAGAAAAAGTATGAAAAGATACAGGTTGTACAACTTCAAAAATAAAAGACACTTGGCAACTACGATGGATTTTGCCACTAGGAGGTGAGACAATAATAAATGCATGCTTCAAATGAGGAGAAGGAATGAAATCCTTAACAGAATTCATAAGCATCCACAATTGATTTCAATTAGGTACTGATAAACTACTTCACAGTGCTAAAACTGTGCAGATACTATAAAAAGCAGTGATTTAGTAAATTAAATTACAAACTAATGTAATAAAGACAATTTAGAAACTGCTTTTATTATGTAATTTCACTATACTTCATTCCACAAAATATAAGGAAGGAATACTTTATGATACTGTACAAACCCAACATCTCTGGTCCATTTGCTATTTGACTTCATCACTAGCTTTTTTCTTTACAATTTGAATCTGAAACCCTGACCTACCAATACAGATAAACCAGAAAATTTTTGTAATTTTATCCATTAAGCTGATGAAGCAAGAAAATAAAGCTCATGAGGGGTAAGGGAATTCAGAGAAGCATTTCCAGCTGTTTGTAAATTTACATTATGTAACTTTACGTCACAAGTAAGGTCACAAGAAGATTGTAGCTTAAAAGCACACAACCTTCTAATCTTTTGGGTTAATTTGGACCAAACCTGAAAATCAATACAACTCAGGATTTGAAAATACCGTTCCTACTTTGCATCTATATATTTCAAACAAACATATTCCATCAACAATTCCTTAGGAGAAATAAAACTTGGACAATGGCGGCAAGAACAGCAGCCTTAGGCTTTCAGGTGGCTGCCCAATGATCTGCAAGCAGGCAGAGAGCAGATACAGGGGGCAAGTAGATGGAATATAGCACAGGGAACACTTGTAGTAGTGAGAAATCATATCCCAAAGTGTGTTTCCTGCCTCTGCCCAGAGTGAAACACTCAGAATTGACACGTACCCAGACACATGGGAAGGGCATGGCGTGACCTGGTAACAGCAGAGGAGAACACAGCAGTAAGAGAGGCAGGTTTCTTCACAGCAAAACCTGATGTGAAATGCACTGCTGAAGTGTACAGAGCTTCTTCCATGCTACAGGATTTCCTAAAGCAAGACTAGATGCTGGAGCTACAGACTTAAATCTGTACTCCCAAAAACCACTAGTCAACACTACGCTCCTTGTTACTCAGACTTCTCTCTATAGAGCAGCTCAAAACAAGTAAAACACTGGCTTAAAGCAATTTTCCTGTGTAACTGGTTACTTGATAAGGGGCATCAATATGTAAGTTCACTCTTCTTTTTTTTTTTTTTGTAATGCAAAGTTTCTTCTCAGTAAAAGAAGATTCAGAGAAGAATTTTTACACTATTAAAAAAAAAAAAGGAAAAATTTTATTCATCTTTCATTATTTATTCCTTGGGTTTTTCCCTGGATGGAATATGCATATTGCTATTGCTCACTAAGAATGACACACAGAATCACAGAATTTGGTTTGGGTAGAAAGGGACCTTAAAGCTCATCCAGTTCCACTCCCTTGCCATGGGCAGGGACACCTTTCACTAGACCAGGCTGCTCCAGGCCCCATCCAACCTGGCCGTGGGACACTTCCAGGGATGGGGCAGCCACAGTTTCTCTGGCAATGTGTTTGAAGTGTTTGTACTCTTGGATAATCCCGACATACCATGCTGCATTTCTACAAGGGAGAGGTTGAATATCTGCTGGATGATGTTTAGACGGAGTTTACCCCCACAGAGAAGAACAGCCCGACTTTCATCTGCATCACTTGTGGAAAGCTGCTTCTGAAATGCAAGAAACAGTCATTAGCTACTGTGATGTATAGCTAAAATGGCATTAATCAAAACAGGACCACAGACGTGTCTTCAGTGGTATCATTTACAGAAAGTCAAATGCTACGCACATTCAGGCCCGTTTGCAAGATTTATCCTTTGAAGCCTCAGCTATCAAAGTGCTGATGAGTGAGTGACAGCAGCAAGGAACAGTGCTTATCCAGCACATGTCAGAACAGGAGAGAAAATCACACACTGCTCCTGAAGACACCATAAGCTTCATCCACAGCACAATCCTCATCCCCATCCTTCCACCTGTGAGGGACATTTCCGTGGGGAGCTTGTAAAGCCACAGGTTTACTATCCACACCTTCCCCCACCCATCCCTGATCCAAAACTTCAGAAGTGAGAACTCCTGGTCATGAATGCTGGGGTGAGGAACAGACTCACAAGTCAGAAGGTATATTTGTCCCACCCCTGACCAGCACTGCCCCAAGCCTTAAATCCAAAAAGCATTTTCAAAGAATATGCCCAGTTGGGCAGAGCAAAGCATTTTTTAAATCTGTTATTACAATTATTAAATGCTTACAATGGGAAACAGTGAAGACAGTGAGGGAATATGATCTAGAACTTGAGTTCAATGCAATAAAAGTTGGTAATTTTTTGCAATAATAAAGCTTAAAAGTAAGAGCTAATTGAAAGGAAAATGGCAGTTTAAATTACTTTGAATACTGACTAAGGTTTATTAATCTGAATTCTAGAAATGACCTAGTAAATCTCTGCCAGGTTTTGATAGTCAGGTAATCTACCCTTTCTAGCATGAGACTTGCAAGAGAAAATCTTTCAGCTAAAAAATGTGTTTTTCACGTAAAATTTCACTTTAAATCCATTTTTAAGCTATGTTAATGGAATTATCTATTGTGTCCCTAAAGGTCTCTTTCCTCCTTGGATGGTGCTCTCAATGCTAATTAGCAACATCTCTGTTTCAAAGCCAAGGCAATTTGCTTTTCTTTCAGTCTCCATTATTCTAGTTTTCCTCACAGGAGAGCAGGAGATTGACACCAAATCCCATACGTGGAAATCTTCATTTGTCTAAATTTCTATACAGAAAGCTTCAGAAGTTGTCTAGGAAAAGCATTCCCTTTCTAGATCTCTATGAAGGGCTTTAATTCTGCAGCTGGGCTGTGACATGTGGGTCCTCTGGAGTCCCAGCAGCCTCACTGCAGAGCTGAGGGGTTTGGCCCAGTGTGAATGTGAGGGGACAGGGAGCTGCACATTCCTGGATATCCCGTTGCTTTAAAAACACTGGAAGCCTGCAGAGTAACGGGATTTATAACCATATATAACTACCTGCAGGAACAGGATGAAAATCTAATCCTACTGACTGTTACTTGAGCATTACAAAGAACATACAGCCAATAAACAGGTTTCACCATTAAGGCTTCCAATATTAAAATTACCTGGCAGGTGATGTTAATAAATGAGGGCTCCTGAGAAGATGGGTACACTGGAGGACTTCTCTTCCCAGATTTTAGCAGCTCAGTTAATTCAGAAAGATGGTGCTGCAATTCTGTGAAGTTAACAGACAATTTTTCCACAATTTTCAAAAAGTAACTTGCCTCCTTCTCACTGAACAGATTATTCTTGTAAGAATTGGGTATTTTGGAAGCTGCCTCAGGCTGCCTTTTTGGGGATGTTGGCTTGTTCGAAGCGTTAGACAGTGCCAAGCTCCGATTAACTGGCTCAGCATCCAGAGTCTCGACAGCTGGAGGAAAATTCATGGAAATCTTTTTGTCTTTGAAGTCGCTGATGTTCAACACCAAGTTTTGTTCATAAACAGGACTCTTGATTTCTTCAATGAGTTTCCTTCGGCTTGTAGGGGACTGAAGGGCAGAGCGATCCGGTATCAGGAGCCCACGGCTGAGAGGGTGGACATCTCTAGAGGGATCATGAGTAATACTGGAAAGGTTCAAGCTGGAGCTGCCATCAGCTGACACAGACTTTGAAGGACCCATTTCAAGTATCAGTTCTTTAATCATCAATCGGATCATGTATTTGTCTGATCTTGAAGAAGGAAGAAAAGCAGGGTCAGTGAATTTTTGTCTTCCGACCAGTATCAGTAACAATTTATTGGTCAAGAAGCACAAACCCTTTGGCTTCTCACTTTTCTCCAGCTGAATTTGTTGAATATTAGGTAAATTGGATGAAGTCAGTGAATAGACTAAAATAACATTACAAGTATTGGAGGCAACAGATACAGTTTGAGTTTTGGAGTCAAAAGCCATTATATCAGGAACAAGAATGCCTGGGATGCTCACTTTTTTGGTAGAGGTAACCTTTCTTTCAAAAGTCACCAAGATGAGGTGTGAGGAATCTTGGCCACTTCCCGTCAGGTAGTCCTTGGGCCTCAGGTGAAGGAGAGGGCTGGAATCAGCACCCTGCTTGCTAGAAAGTATGTGAGTTAGATCCACAGGAGACGTAACTACAGACAAGGGCTTCTCAGAGTCCAGTGACTTCTTCCCTCCATCCAAGGAATACTCTTCCTCCGCACACAAGCTGGACTGCGAGGGAAAGGACTCGGTTTCAACGCTCGATGGAACTTCGAAGGCAACACCAGCATTTAAGCCACAGATCTTGTCCAGAGGGAGCTCAGTGGCAACAGCAACTTGTAAATTCTGTGTAGCTTCCACAGCACAGATGTAGCCTCCCACATCAAAGACTGGGCAAAAAGAGCAAGCGCTGAGTGTTTTCTGAGCATCATCCCAAATGAAAGAATGGAGGGCACTGCCCACCCCCACGACCAAGCGGTTGCCTTCCTTGGTCCAACAGGCGCAGTGGATGAGCCCGCTGCCCTTGATGTCCGCGTTAATTCTGGAGTTGTTGAGGTGGACGGAGGGCAAGACGGAGGCGTCCCGGGTGGTCAGCACGGCCAAGACCTCCTTGCTGGGATGCCACACGCAGCCCTGGGGGAGCACGGGATACGGCTCGCTGATATCGCAGATCTGGGAGACCAGGAGCTTGTTCCTGTCGGCACCGTTGAAGCAGAGCTGCCAGATGGTGATGTGCTTTTTGTGCTGCACCGCGAGCAGGGCCGGGGCCTCGGCGGGACAGGGGCCCCAGTACAGCCCGTGCACGTGCTCAAACTGGCCGACCACGCTGGAGTCGCCGAATTTGGGCTCTCCGTTCTGCAGGTGCAGCGCAGTCAGGATCACCTGCTTGCCGTCCGTCCAGGCCAGCCCGTGCACGGGGTGAATGGCCTGGTGTAAGGCGTTGAGGCCAGTTCGCAGGAGCTTCGCCTTTCCCAGCTCCATGACTTTTAAACCGGAACATCTACGCAGAATAAAATCAGAAGTGAAAATAAATTATTGTAGAGGATAGAGGAGAGTACCTGGATGATTGTTTAGTTTATGACCCTGCCGGTGCTGGACTCTTCCTTCCAGTGAAGTCAATATAATATAATGTTCACCTGTGCTTAATTCCCAGCCCAGTAATTTTTTTATATGTTTCCATCATGAAATGCAATTTCAAGAGAAAGAAACTTTGCTGTTTCTATAGGCTTACCATCAGATTTCTGCTGCATTTTCATCACAAGACCAGTCCTTTCATTCTAGTCAGTAAGTTGCTGTTCTCAGAATATTTTCTAATTACTTCAATATCAACAATTTGCTGCTCACTCTCAACTTCCTGGAGCATTTGTGGCCAGATGAAGTAATCCCTTACAAGTATAACCAAGCATTAATGTATTATCTACAAATCTGATCCTGTATTAAGCATGTGAGAATAAGGCATTTGGGTGGTTATCCCAGAAAGCTCTCTAAGAAAGCAAATGCAATTTTGAAAAAAGTTAGGGTGAAAGCAGATTTTTCCGAGGAAATGAACGAGAAAAGAATTTGAAAGACATGCACAAGGCATCAACACTTTGGAAAATTTCAGGATTTTACACAAATTTCTAGTTTTTGAGCTGTGAGCACTCCCTACTCTGCACAAAAGCCAGTTCAAAGGAATTGATGGTTTCCTAATTTAAGATCTCCACACAATTTGGCTCAGATGTAAAGCCTTCGCACAGAATGAGTTTCAGTTTGAGGAGGAAACATGAAGAACAAGAAGAAAGTTTTTTGACAGTAAAAACTGTCAAACTGGAAGAGTTTATCACAAGGTGCAGGGCCTGGCACCATTCACTATTTTAATTACTTGTGGATGACCCTAAACTTGCAGGAAGAGGATTGCAAGAATGGATTTCAAAGATTAAAATTGTATAGAAAGTTATGTTATTATGAGCAAAGTAATTTCTTCTCAACCTAATAACAAGTGCAAAATAATATACTTAGTAAAAAAAACCAACCAACCAAAAAACCACCAACTTGGATACCTCTCCAAGGTAGAGGTATAGCAAAAAAGGATCTGGCTTACAATGAATCACAAACTGAATATTCCAGTAATGTGAGATATGTTGCCAAGTAAGAATAATTCATTCTGGAATGTTTTAAGAGGGATGGAGATACGCAAGGGAGATAATTGTCCCACTTCCTCATTGCTAACAGCACCTCCACTGAACCTGCTCCTGAGTTCAAGGATGATGGAAATGCTCAACAAAGCTAAGGGATCAGAGGAACACAGGAAGTAGGTTCTGTCTCTGGAGAAGACTGCGAGTGGGAACTTAAGAACATCCACCAGCCCAGTGACAGAATATTCATCCACTGTTCTCCAGGTATACTCTGGACAGTGCATGACAATAATCAGTTTCATTTCAACAAAGATTTAGGTCATCTATTAAGGAAAAATTCTGACTATAGCGATAGCTAAGCATTGAAGCAGGTTACCTGCGAGAGGAGGGGAAGGCACTCCATGAATTTCATAATCTGTAAGAGCCAATTAAGGAAATGTCTGTCAGGGATAAGTTTAAGTATACAGAATCCTGCCTCACAGAGAGCACTCAAGATACTTCCAAGGCAACTTCTCCACCATCCACCTGGCCTCTCCTCTATAACCTACCTCAGTCCTTTTAAGCAGCCACCAGTTGCAGGAAAATTAAGACTGGATGTCCGCTGTGCTCAGGACCCCCCACACTGCTGGGCAATACTTACTGAAGGCAGGGAGACGCGAGATAACGTGCCTCAAGACACTAGAAGATGCTAAAGCCTCCTGGGCCGTCTGGAGAGGTTCCTGTGTCACAAGGGGTGTTTGCACTATCCCAGCGGCCCTGGAAAAGCAAAAAGAGCAAGAGACCCTCGGGCGAACGCCTTCCTGTCTCCAAACCCACACCGCCGCCCGCAGGGCCCGGCCCAGCCGCAGCTCCCCGGGCAGGTGTCACACCACAGGCCGGGTGCT
>WAAG01089995.1:0-27600 GCA_013390105.1 Tichodroma muraria
TCAGAGGGTGAGGACAAAGTCCAGCAGTTAGGAAGCTAATACAGAAGTTAGAAGGGCTGCCATGAATTTATTTACTCCGTCATGCATTAATCAAGTGAACCTAAGTGCGATTTAAAGCTGTGTGTTGAAGGCACTTATGGCATCAAAGGCAATTTGGGACATCTAAATTAAAGGATGATGGATTAATTGCCTCCATATGGAGATTGTAAATACATAGACTGTAGAAGGGAGAAGGACCCTGTGGCACCAGTTAGACCCCAGTGTCTGCAGGTAGGAGCGTGGTCCTGGCCTTTCCTCATTGCTTGTGCAAAGGGAGAGAGGATCCTTGGGATGTGCCAACGTCCAGCCACGCCTGCACTGAGGAATCACAAAGCTCTGGCAAGGACTGAGCTTCTGCAAATTGTGACCATGACTCCAAGTGTTTATTATGTGCCAGAGAGCACAAGCCAGATAATAATTTCCACCCAGGGAAGGACATGGTTTACAAAGAACTCAGTTCTCAGACAACATTGTTTGAAGTGTGAAAAGGCCTTCCTGAAGGGAACTGCTGATGTTTACAACATTAGATCAAAATCTTATCGAGTTCATTCCCGCACTCTATTTATTTTGGAACATCACTGACACAGTGTGTGTGTATATTTATATACATGCATGGATATGTGTGTATGTGTGTGGGGGGGGTGAATATAGAGAAGTTATGATCCCTCAGCATTATCCATTACAGCTAACTCCATGTTTCCTGTCATCATACTCAGGAGTATTTCCAAGCACTTTCTGGCCAGCACAGCATTTGAGTTGGCTGCCTTCAGAAGGAAGGTTCATGATGAAAGATGAAAGGCTCTGCCTGCCATTGTGGGCAGGGAGGATGAGAGAGACATTTGCTTGCAGCATGCTAATGAAGAACTGTCCAAAAGGAAATTTGCTGGTTTTGTCTTTGTTGGAGGTTCCTCTCAAAGCTTAGAAGTGGTATGGCCAGATAAATTGGTGTGATAAGTTTGAAGTCAGCTAGAGAGCTAAAGTAAATTAGATACTATGAAATAATATTTGATCATTAGATTAGATTCCTCTCATGTGCGGGATTAGATTTGTTATGGTTATTCATGAGAAATACCCTTCTTAGCTTCAGTGGATGTGCTTGGGATGGGGAGCTATCATTCTTGGTCTCTTGGTATCTAATTCTGTGCACTGAGACAGTTGTATATTTATAACTGGATGTAAAACCAGCTTCAACATGAAGTACCCCCAAGCATTGTTAGGATGCAGCTGCTTTCAGGTGCTGCAAAATGAGAATCCTGAGAGAAAATCCAGGTTCCACTTTGACTAATCAGTCGTTGCTTGGTTCTGCGTGATGCTCAGAATAACAGATGATGCATTATTTTGATTTGTTTAAATTTATTTTTTTATATGTGTGTGGTAGGTAGAAGGAATGTCTTTTACTGGGCCAAGTAGTACAGTTGCTAAAAAGAAACTTCAGTGCTGACATAATTGACTTCAAAGTTAACTGCAAAGCCAGAAACTATTGTTCAGGACTAGATAAACATCAGTTTGATTAGCTCAAGTTGATTGCAGTTTCTCAGCGAAAATGGAGCTGATTTCTAGAGGCAAAGTATATGTTGTGCTAGAGAGGGAGGGAGAAAGAAAGAAAAAAAGAAAGATAGTGAGATATTTTTGTCCTAAAAGTAAAAATGAGATGGTTTATAGCCTGTGGACTTGGAGAATTAGGGAATCGTGGAAGGGAAATTATAAATGCACTAAAACCAGTATCTATTAATTTAATTCTTTCCCTTCTCAGCAAGGGAACTAATTTCATGATTAAATACATTTGGTATAGATGTGAGGATGCTCATGATACCCACCACAGAGTAGATCTGTGTGCCCAAAGCATATCCCATTTTTCATATCTACCAGTTGAAAGTACAAAAGATGTGACTTCTCCCTGCTCACCTCCACCTCTTCTGTGTCCTGAAACCCCCACATCTCCAGCCAAGCACCAACAGCAAAGGGATGATAACATTGCTCTTGTTTTCCTAGAAGTAAAACTATACTATAAACACTATAACACCACAAGTATTTCATAAAAGTTACAAAATCCTCCAAGTGCAAAACGCAGTCTGAAAGCACAGTGCTCGTGTTACAGCATCGCAGGATTAGCAGGGTAGTTCTTCAAAGGCGGCTTGGAGAACAATCCCACTCCCGACTTTGGCAGCGGAGGCTGCTTTCTGAGCCACACCATTCAGCATACCAGCACGTGTTTGAACAGCTCCTGCTGCACTAAATTAGCCCCAGCAGTGCTGTTATTTTGCTCTGATTGGAAACTGTCATTTGCAAGGTGCTAATGTTGCTGAAGAGACTTAAAATGCAGGATGGTTCCACTGCTGTAGCGTCTGAGGGCTTCACAGGATGTCTGTCCATCCCCTTGTGAAGTAAACAAATACTGTTCTGCCTATCTGGAAAACACCCAAATACCAAGGCTTTTTTCCTGGAATTAAAAGGATTGCATAGTGAACATAGGGGTGGTGGAAGGCAGTTTGTGAACTATTGGAACCAGCAGTTTCTTATTGAAACCACCAGCATTTCAGAAAATGATCCCTAAACTAAAAGTAATAATAAAAAAAATATAGCCTGTATTAGAGCTACACACCCAATCAAAAGCTTCATATGACAAAAATGTATTTTCAAATCCTTGTGGAAACTGGCAAGAACAATCTTCTGGAAGAGCTGGCAAGGGCATCATGCCCTAAGAACTTGTTCTATCTATGTTTCCAAAATAAGATTTGACAAGTGGGAAACAGGATCTGTTCTTATAGAGTTTGTTAACCAGCTTGTTTGTAAAGCAAAATGTGTCATTAGCTTTGGTGGAAAAATGTCCTTTGCAAGTGTAAGTGAATTTTCTGTCTTGGTCTCTTTGATCAGGTACTGAAGGGATGGTTTGGCTTGTAGTTTCTTCTGAGATCTGTAGTGTGACAGCCAGTGTTCCCAGCTGGTGTATGTTGAGGGCACGTGCCTTCACCAAGGAGGTGTTCTTGGACAGAGCAGAGTGCTCATGACATTTTGGAGTGACTCTGACTAGCTTTTTGTATTCCCACCAGGAAACACTGCTAGTGCCTGTCTGGGAGCGTAGCTTGGGATCCATTGAGGTCTGTGCTGAGCCTGGCAATATTCACTGTGCAGGACAGAGGATGGAACAGTGAACATGATGCTCAACCCAGACAGAGCCTCACAAAGATTTTGGTCACCTGGCCCCAGTGGGAAATCCAGGAAACCCAACTTACCTTGCTGTCAGTGGGAAAGGTGATCAGAAGGAATCATCTTCAGAAAAAGATCTGAAGATCATCCAGTTCTCTCCCTTTCTCTATCAACAGCACAGGGACCCAAGAGAGGAAGTCAGGTGTCTTTTGGAGCTGTGCTTTGCCCAGTTCTTCTGTCGGCATGATGCAGATGCTACATGGCAATGGCAGTGAGACAGGGCCCTTCACAGCTGGGTGAGAGTGACCCTGAATGGGAGCCCTGCTCCTTCCTGCCCACAATCCTGCTGGCTCCAGCACTCTTGAATAACCCAATAGAGATGAGCTCAGTTACAACAGGATGGGATTGGTGG
Source organism: Tichodroma muraria (assembly GCA_013390105.1). NCBI lineage: Eukaryota > Metazoa > Chordata > Aves > Passeriformes > Sittidae > Tichodroma > Tichodroma muraria. The sequence continues at coordinate 3,599 of WAAG01089995.1, forward strand.
GTCTCCACTCTTGGGACATGAGGGTTTAGTCCTTCCTTCCGAGGGTTAGCCATTCCTCTCATCTCTCTGATGAAGATCCTGGGAGATTGTTGTCAGCTGGAAGGTGGGCAGCAGTTCGGAGAAGGCTGGTCTCAGCACTTCTTAGATGTGTCGAGGACATGAAGGCAGAAAAAGCAGCATGTCCTTAGAAGAAAAGGTTTATTTACAGTATGGAATGATCTGGGGAAAGCAAAAGGGATGTCTCCAGTGCACGGGGATACATAAATGGAAGCAGCAGGCTGGGGTATGTAAGCAGAGTTTTGTCTTTTAAAAGCACAAAGCAATGCTGCCATTCTGCTGCCTTAGTTGGAAAACAGAGAAAGTTTGGGTGCCGCCCTCAAAGAAAGATGTGGGCTAGTTGGAGAAAGTCCAGAGGAGCTCACTACATCAGAGGATTAGAAAACATGAGTTATGAAGAAACAGTGAAAGAATCAGTTTGTTTAGTCTAGAGAAGAGAAGACTGAGAGAAGTCGTGATAACAGTCTTCAAATATGTGAAAGGATGCTTCAAAGACAAAGGGACTAAACTATTTTCCATGTCTTCTAGGAGATAGTGAGGCACTGGAATAGGTTGTCTGAGGAGTCTCCATCTTTCAGAGATCTTTAGGGACTGGTTTGTCAAATATTTGTCAAAATTGACAGACCTGGGGTGAGCAGAAGGACTAGATGACTGCTGAGTCCCCCAGACCTTCTGATTATCCTGTTGGAGCTCCTCAGACTGGGAGGCTCTGGTCCTGATGGATTATTAAGTTTCTTGTAATTTTTTATTGAGAATGCACATTGTTTTTCTACACTGTGGAAAAAAAAAAAAGATTTCTAAAAGTATCACATGCAACATACAAGGCAATCTTTGCTTCCTTGCATCACCTACGTTAGATAGCACTAATTGCCCCAGCACATGGCCCAGCATCAGTTCACTGCAGTGCCTGCTCTTCCAATGGATCTCATACCTTGAGGAGTTAAATGAATCAATAAAATCACCTTGAAATAGCAGAGTTTAGTGAAGATTTGAATGTATCTTTATCTGTTAAAGAAACTGTGCAAGATAATCAATTATTTTAGGTCAAGTGTTGCTCAGCTTAAGCTCTTTGTGCAGTCTGTGCTGCTTCAATGAGTGTCCATGTCTCTGCTTTACTGTAAATCTACATTAATCATGATGAATGACCATGTATGTTGCAGGGTGGCAAGAAAATCTCCAATGCAAACAGAAATCAGGCAGGTTGGAGTGGTTCTGGAAGCTTCTGCATAGCTGAGGCTAAAAGTAGTCTCAGCCTGTTGATGTTAAGTCTTCAGATGTAAAGAAAAAAAAAAGGTAGAATGTTTTCATCTGGGGCTGTAGTGGTGATAGAAAGCAGCCGTGCAGCTACAAAATCAGCCCATACCTCTCTGTAGCTGCCAGACTTACAAGCCTTATCTACACTGGCTTTTTTTGCCCCAGATTTTCCACCACAGCTGCCAGCAGAGACAGCCATGGGAAGTTTGAGCCTGTCTGTGAATGAAATCATTGTCACTGCAGGTGCAGTAACACCTGGGAGCAGCCTCTCTGCTGAGGGGAAAACGTCAGAGTATTTAAGGGGAGGAAAATACCTCTTAAAATGTGCCTGCTCTGTCCGTTTCAGGATCGCTGGAGATACAGCACTCAACAAAAACATCCACGAGTCAGTCAGCGCTCAGATCCGGAAGAACTTTGCGAAAAGCAAATGGAGAGTAAGTGACCTGTCCTGAGAGGTGACACTGGCACACACTTCTGCCATACGGGCACCCCTGTGGCAGGGTAGTACTTTTGTAGCTCAAAATTGTGGTCAAAGTGGTTGGTACAGGCTTAGGTTACGCGACCCTGCAGGGCCTTTTATATAGGACGGTGTTTGCCTAGTACCAAGTGTAATGAGCGTGAGACATGGGGCTGCCCATAGCTAAAGCACCCCTGGTTTTTGGTGGAGTGGGGTTAGCCCCACGCAGGGACATGAAGAAATGTGTGTTGGAGCATGGATGGATTTGTCAAATACCACTTTCTTGTAGACTGCTGCATCCCAGCTGAGCACTAGGAGAGCAAAGGTTTGATAACGCACTTTCTAGTTTAGAATTCGGGAAAAATTGGAAAGATAACAGGCTTATTCCCTTCCGACACTCTGAGCAGCCAGGAATGGAGCACAAGTAACCCTTCCACCTCCAATTTTTTATTTTTTTTTTTATTCCCGATTTCTTTCTTGCTGTTTTTCTGCAGCAAGCCTTCAACGCCACGGCAGTCGTGCGGCACATGAGGCGGCTACACCTCGGCAGCAGCCTGGACAGTGCCAGTGCCAGCGTGTCCAGCACCCTCAGCCTCGCCACGCCGCTCCCCGACGCAGCCACGCGGAAAGATTGTGAGTAGCCAACATCCCGGGAAAACTCCTGCCACGGAAGCCGAGCAAATCCACGGCATCCCCATTTTCCCCTGACCCCCAGGCTGCAGTCCTCGCTGCCCATAGGTTTGGCTTTGTGCAAGCAGGTGTTTAAAATGAGGATTTGAAATGGACCGTCATTTTTGGATGGTCAGAAAAATAGTGTTTCAATTGGTAAAATCTGTGCACTAAAAAAAATAAGGTTTAACTTGATGATTTTTGAGAGAAAATCGCAGTTTCTTGTGGAGAAAAAGAGCTTTTGCTTGGGGGAGAGACCCAGACACCCACAGCAACAAAGTTTTGTATTTGGTTGAAATTTGAAAAAGTTTACTCAAACTGTTTATGTTTGAGTCTACAGTATGGGCATTTTTCTGTAAAAATTGCCTTACTTTCCATTTCCATGGAGAAGTCTGATCCTGCCAGTCAGCTTCTCTCTTCCTGGGCCAAGTTAAGCTCCTGCATGAAGAGGTTCATTTGTCTGAGCAGGATTCAGATTCTGTACACCACCATAGGACTTGGCCCTCTGCCATGTTTGTTTTGTGCTACAGTTGGTATTTGCAAGCTGCTCACTGGGCTCAGATGTTTGGGATATATATTTTTTCTGAATGCCAGGGAAGGGCACATGGCAACAAAGGGAATATTTGGAAGACAGAAATGCATCCTTTGCAATGAAGCCTGTTTATTCTCTTGCTTCTGAGCATTTCTTTTATTCTCTCCTGTCCATCTGTAGATATTTTATACCATGAAATGGAGGCATGTGGACTTTACAGTTGTGGGGGGGTTACTTTTAAAGTGCAACACTGAAAAGGAATGCTTTGCTGTGGACTGAAGCAGTCATTTCTAGACTACCTCGCGCTGTCCTGGAGCTGAAAGCACCTATTACTCAGGAGGGATTTTGGATAATGCTGCTCTCTGCTTCTGCCACCCCTGCATGCCACCCCCTGCTCCTTGACGAGGACATGCCACCAGCCACAGTCCCCGTGGCTCTGTGTGGAAGCTGTTTCCTCTTGCTGCCATGGGCACGATTTCCCTCACAGCTGGGGTGGGAATCTCTGAGATATTTTTTCATCCTGTGCTATGGCTGAGCCAGGGGAGAGCCTCTTCCCTCTGTGTGCTGGGCCTGGTGGGGATTCGCACCTGGTGTCCAGTTTGTGATGCCCAGTGCTAAATCCTACAGCTGCTGCCAGAAACAGCATCACTGTGCTCCTGGCACCTGCAAAGGAGTGGTGCTGACCATTCTCAAAACACTTCCAACCATGCACTGGCCATGCAGCAATATAGGAAACCCCCTGCGTGGGAGAAACATCCCTTGATTTTGGTTCCTGTTGCAGTATGGCAAGGCTGGACCCCTAGATCAATTTCTAGAACATCAGATTAATGATTTGCTGCTAAACTGGTGGGTGATTAATCTCCATCTATCCATTTGATTAATCTCAAATGGTGTTAATTAATGCCAATTAGTAGAGTGAAAAGTGTTAAAACATGTGAACAGGAAGGGTGGGAAGAGAAAGAAATCTGTTTAATCACTACAGAACCAGCAGGTCCCTGTGCAGAATCCAACCATATTTTGCAGTGGTGAAGTCAAACAGAAGATGAAGGATTAAACCAGATGTGTTAAGATAGGATGAGTTTTTATGTGCCAGAAATACGAGGCAGAAAAATATTGGAAAATTTCCAAGCATCCCAGGTTAAGTTCAGCTTGGCAGACAATTCAGAAGAGTTTTCCTTCCTCAAAGATATCATTTAGAGTTAGGAGATGCTGGAGCCCCAGAGAACCAGTGAGGAGAGCCAGCAGCAAATCCAAGGAGTTAAGAGGGAGCTGACATATCAAATACATTCCACCCAATACCTCCTGATAGGAAAAAGGAAATCTCTGAGGTCTCTGTCCTACCTCTTTATTTCTCTGTGCTTTTCTCTGGGTACAGATTCCTTGCACAAGAAAGATCCCACGTAGCAAGTTACATCATCCAGCTGTGCCACCATTACACAATAGAATGCTGCCTGATGCTATTAATAGACACTTTATGAACTCTCCAAATAGTTTCAAATGCAGCAATTTCACATCACTGAAGACAATGAAGTACGGCCTTTGCCTGAGAGTAGGTTATGTCAGGCTGCATCCGAAACCTCTGTAGTAGGGCAGAGCAGAGATCAGGCATTAGGCTGGATTATGCTACCTCTCAGGAAGCAGGAAGGGATTTCTAAGGAAACCAATCAGGATTTCTCAAGTGTATTGGCCTGATTCTCAGCTGGTTATTCAATTTAGTCATGATTGGACTGCCTAGATTATTTATAGGTCCTAGAGCTCTGCATTTTAAAGGTACTAGATAAATTGCAGTGTGATGCCTAGTTGTCAAATGTCAGTGGGAAATAGAATGTGGCCACGTGTAGGTACAGCATAGTCATCACTGAGATTGAAATGCCTCCTTGAACCAGGGAAAAGTCGTTAAAAATCCTAATAAGTATCAAAAAGATCCTGAAGAATCAAAAGGTCAAAAAGTGTCAAACTTCAGTCTGAGAATATATTAATATAGGCTTCATCCATCCTTTAATACCAGTCTGGAAAAATGGACTGTATTTCTAATCACTCCGAGCCTGCATCTTACCAGAGCAAGGTGACCATGCCAGGTCCCCACCCAACAGCTTTTGTTGCACCAGAATACTGGTACTGAAGAGATACTCAACCTCACATCAACCTGCTGGAAGTCATGGAGGCATCCCAGCAAAGCCTGGAGCCATGTGAGCTGTCACTACAGTGATGTCCAAGTCACACAAATTTACATTCCCTCTAGATTTACTGGAACTCAGCAACAAATTTGACCTGCTGTACCTCTTTATCAGCAGCTTCCCAGGTCGCCTGGGGAATTGTGTTTAGCCCAGGTGCACAGTCTGTTCGTTTAGCTAGATGGCCATGGTGACACATTTAATCGTCTTTAACATGCCCAAAAGGAAATTATTCTGAGCAAGTCAAATGCTGGAGGGATTTTTGCATCCCCCAACTCTTTGTCTTCAGCCCTGGAACTGTGGCATCGGTGTGGCTGAACCCATATCGAAAGTGGACCTTGAATCCCTGTGAGATGTGTGTGCACTGCTGCTGGTGGCAGTAGGTGAATGACCATGGGCAGAAGATGCCCTGTGGAGGTACCCAGCCAACCCACCACTGCAGGAAGAGCAGCAGCCCCTTCTCCAGCTGCAATCCTCTCCGCTCCGTAGCGTGCTACGAAACAAACTCAGCTTTGCCCAAGTTCCCGCCTCCAAAAATAACACTTCTAACTGTGTTTCTGGCTTTCCTTTTAGGTATGTCTCCATCCACTCTCTGTAGTTTTGTTTCATCTGCTTCTTCAGGCGTTTCTGCGGTAGGAGGGGACCGGAGACCCAGACCCACCACAGTGACCACAGGGCACACAGGGAGCAAGTGAGCGCCGGGGCGGCGAGGAGCGGGCAGGCGGCGGGGCTGGCGGGCGGCCTCGGCGCCGTCCCGCCCAGCTCGGCGAAGGACTAGAAGAAAGAAGATTTTTTATGGCCATATTTTATACTGCAATTCTGAAATGTTTCATTTATCATAAACTGCAATGACTCCAGGAGGAACGGAATCTAAGAGTCTCTGGTGCTGTACATATATATACATATATATATATATAAATATATATATGTATGTGAGTCTAGCAATGTTCTAACTAATGAACACTCATTCTTTCCCCCAGTGATTTACTCTTTTCTCAGTGTAGGTAACAGTGTATGTTGTATTTTTTTCCATTAACTACAAACATCTCAACTGGATTATTTAAATAGAAATACTTTTCTGAGCATATTTTTTTCTTTTAAAAATGATTTCAAGTAATGTCCCTCTTCCTGTTTGCTGGGGGATAGGCTATTTCTGTAGGTAGGAATTGGCATTAACTTTGCAATATGGGAGGATTTCAATGGCATGCCATTTCTTGCTCCTCAAATTGGACTGCAAGTCTGTCTGGCTTTAGCAGAGCTGTTACTGCTCAGATTAAGAAACTGCTGCTTTCCCCCTGCATCCTTCTCCTTGAAAGCCATGGGGAGAATTAAATTGCTACGAGGTGGGAGTCAGCTCATTCTTGGCCTCATTCCTGTTGTGCTGGGGATCAGCACCCTTATTTCAGAGGAGAGGCAGGTGCACGGAGTCAGGCAGGAGCTCACCAGAGCTGTGCAAGGGAAATGACAGAGCTTGGTCTCATCCTGCAGCTCCCATCTCCTTTGAGTCGCTGTGTGTTATGAGCAGAGGAAAAGAAAAGGAAGATACAGGGGTGGGAGTCATCATCCTCTGCCGCTAATTTGCTGTGCTGCCCTCAAGAAAAACATTTCATTCACCAGCCTCCCTGCAGTGTGGTGTGGCCTCTGGCATGGGGTGCATCCAGCCCGAGGGCTTCATGAGAGAGATTCTGAGCTCTCACAGCTCCTTGGGGCTTCACCTGGCATTGCTGATGCTCAGCACAGAGTAGCCAAAAGTGGGGAGAGGAGAGGAGTGATGCTTGAAGCCCTCTGTAAAGCACTGGCAGGTTCTTGGGTGCAAAGTGCAGGATCTGGTGTAGTGTAGCTCCATCATGTTCAGGCTGAGGGTTGACAAGGAGTGCTGAGCTGGGAAAGCAGGACCTCACTGAAAGGCACAGGCACAGCTAGTGGCAGTGGTGGCACTGGCTCTGCATCCTCCCCAGAAGCTCATATACCAAAGCGAGTGCAATTTACCCATTTTTCAATTACTGAATGCATGCACTTCCCAGGCTCTTTGTGCTGGTACATCATTCAGGAGCAGCCACCACAACTGCTGTGCTGCTGTGCGTTAAAGCAGCTTGAAACAGAGAGGAGAGAAAATTTGCCCAATTTGCTAAAGGGCTCCCTCCAGGTTGCCTCAATGAATTCCCATCTGATTTTGCTTTGAGGAGGTGAGAGGGGAGGCAGGTGGCAGAGGCAGATGCCCTTCAGTGGGCACTCTGAGCCCCTTGAGTCCCAGACAGATCCATCCCTGCCAAAGGCACAATTCCCTGCAGTGTGCTCTGTTGCCACGTTTGCCTCACTTATCCTGCACAAGAAATTGTGAAAGCAGTCACAGACAGAGCTGAATGTATCAGGCAATAGTGCCTGTGCTGGGAAAAGCCATAAGATAGGTATTTTTCATCGAGACTTCTGTATCCTGCTCCAGCTTTAGTTGGTTGGCTTCACACAGCATTCACCCATCATACTGAAAAAAACCTTTGGAAAAAAAAAAAAAAGCTGGAAAAGCAGGTGGCAGTGAGCACTAACTCTGTTTGAAATAGCCGCTCCTTCGGTGGCGCTTAGAGCTGTTGCACCAGATCTCTCGCTTCCTCTGTGTTAAGTTGCTCCCTGCCTCCAGGGGGCTGTGGCACATCGGAGTGAGCCCAGGGTGCACCCTGTGTGTCCCACCGTGCTGCAGCTGGCATGGATGCTCACACAGAAAAGGCTTCAGTTCCTCATTTTAGGAAAGACAGCAGATACTGAACTGCTGGGGACTCATAGCAAAACTCCATATAATTTCCACAGGGAAGAATTCTGACCAAGATTTGGGCAGACTGAAGGGCAGGGGATCTCCTTGTTGCAAGTCACACTCCTGTCCATATACCCTGGCCATTGCCACCATACACTTTTTATCAGCATTTACATCTGAGCTCTTTATGTCTTGCTGCAAAAGCATCAAAACATGAGTAGAACACAATTTAAACTCAGTCTAAGGCCACTTTATTTTACCAGACTAAGGAAGTTTTAGTTTTGAGAGACTCCAACCTCAAGAAATGCAAGGTATTTTGAACCCCTATGATTTCATAAGCACAGCTGGCCCTATTCTCCAGTTGCAGGTTTTAAATAGACAGTCTCCCAGTTTGGCATCAGTGGAGTTCCCCACATTTACACACGTGCAACCAAAAGCAGGATTTAGTTAGGGAATAATTTTGTCTCTGTAGAGCAGTTTTAAAGATTAGGGCTCAAGTGTTCCCTCTGCGCCTCCTCTTCTGAAACCTGAGGTCTGGTTTGAACTTGACCTCTGCAGTTGCTGTGGTCACTGATCAAAATACAGCGTCCAAATGAATCTCGCAGAAAAAAGAAAAGCAAATGGATTTCCTTCTCTAAAACAAAGAGCAGTGACTGGAGCAAAGGCAGACATGCTGTCCTGCAGATGGGGGGTTCCCCTGCTCTGGCTGCCCCTCCTTGCTGGATGCTTTCTGTGTTTGGTTTTTTTTTTTTGTTTGGAGGGGTATTCTTTCCTTCCATTGTTGGAATTAGTGTGATTTGGTTTTGTTTCTGCAAGTAATATTCTGCCTTAGTTGTGTAATTTATCAACATTCTCTTTGGTTTTCTATCAACTGCTGGGATCATAAGATAAGAAACAGAAGCACTTAAGAGCAAAATTGTTTCTTTCTGCTACAGTTTTGGTGATGGGGAGCTCTTCTTTGGCATCAGTGAAACACAGCTGGAGACCTGGCCGAGGTTCACCAACCACTTAGTTATCTCTCCTGAAGCATCACTTGGTTAAAACTTCTCAGTTTAAACCTGGGTAAATCTGTTAACAGGGGTGACAGCACCCAGGCTGGATCTGTGGGGGAGGGCTGGAGACTTTTACCCCTTGGCAGCACAGCCTGTGAGGGCAAACACTCCGGCCTTCCTTGCCAGGGATGCTCCAGTGCTTTTGCATGTCCTTCCCCTGCCCCAGCCCACTTCTGCTCAGCCACTTCAATCCTCAGGAGAGGATTCTCCTCAATCCTCTCGCAGGGGAATGCAAAAGCAGAGTAAATAATGTGGGCATGGGGGGAACGGCCGAATAGCCCCACAGTAGAAACTTCACAACAAATCCCCAGCTGGCCTTGCCATGAAGGACTAGGTAGAAAAATCACTCTGGGCTCTTTTCCAATGAACTGTCTTACTAAACAATCTGTGACTTGCTGCTTGCATGAGGACTTCAGCCTGGACTCTGTTTGTTACCCTTTCTGCTTTACTTTATTGGTACCGATGTGCTACTCCTTTGTAACTTGTTTTCCTCAGCTCCTTCCCCTTCTTTTTCTTTGCTTGCAGCTTTGATTGTTGATTTTTACCTCCAGAGTCACAGAGGCCATCTCTGATGCCAACAGCAGTGCTCTTGCTGGGAAAACAAAACAAAACAAAAATCCAGAAAAGCTCCAGCTGGCCCCTTAGCCTGCAGAAGAAGTTGTGAGGACAGGCTGCCCGTGAACTCTGCGAGCTGAAAGTCAGTATTGAAGTGGCAAGGGCTTCTGCTGATGATTTTGCATGTGATTTCATTCCCAGTGCATCCTAACTCTCTGCTGGATCACCCCTTCTGGAGCACCGAATGGATATTGGCCCTGTGACATGGCTAGTGGGGAAGTAGGAGTGTGGGGAAAACCTGGCAGTGTTGCTTTCCTGAGACTGTGTCACTCTGCTGTTGTTGTCTCTTCTGTCCTGGTTGCTGTTGTACAGGTGCCATTAGAGTAGTGGGTACAAAAAAAAAAAAAAAAAAAAAAAAAAAAAAGTAGGATTTTACCTATGCCTTGTGTGTCAGTTATGGTTGTGGTGCCGAAATAAAACCAAGAAATTTGGTTCATTCCTGACACGAATCAAACCACAAAAAGGGTGTGATCCCACTAGTAGACATCTCCATGTAGTTCTGCTGTAGGCATTGGACAGGGGTTTCTGCTGTGCATGTCCTGCATACCTGCATGGCTATTGACAGTATTTTATTTAGTTGCAGTTCTTTTGTGTCCCTGCCTGGTTCTGATGAAATTCAGGTCTTGTCCTAAGGTTTTTTCTGTCCCAGGGCCAGCATAACCCCTGATCTGAGGCTTTTCTCCCCAAACCCTCTGCAAACCAGAGCATGGGCTTCCAAGGTGCCCATGAAATGCAGTTGCAGCTGATCCCAAGGCTGTCCCCTTACTATTTTTAGGAAAGCAAACTGCCAGAGAAGGCCAGATAACTTTCAGCCATTGGCAAGCAGAGAGGATATTGCCCTTTGATGTGAACTTGGCATCAACAAGATCAGCTCTAGGGAAACCTGTGCTATTACTTCCTCCTGTGATAACAGCTCCAGCCCTGAGCAGCACTGAATGAGCACCAGATGAAAACGCCAGATTGACTTTGCCAGCAAGATCATGCAGGCTGTAGCCTGTTCCTTTTGCTCTTTCTAAAGAATCAGGGGATTCATCTACTGGCAAAATAACAGTTTCTAGGCTTAGCCCCAAGGTACAGAAGTAGCTTCCATTCTGCATATAGAAATTCTCATTTGATGCAATTATTCTTGTTCTTGCTCCCATGCATATTTACCTGTCTGAATTGAGGCCTGAGTGCATCCCAGAAATTATTAATGGAAAGGGAGTTTTGCGTTCCTTATTGTGTTTTTTTGCACCAGAAACTTGAACATTCATTCATGCGAAAAGCAGAAACACACATGGAGACTGTGGTATCCAAGGAAAGCAGCATCAAGACCAAGAGGAATTGTTGGAGGATTTGTTGGCAAATTACTGTCAGCAATGGCTGAGTGAGGGAACAGCAACCTGCTCACAAACACTGCATAAACTCGTTTCCCTTGGTAAACCAGTCATCCCATATTTCTTGCCTAACAGCAAGTTTTACCCAATCCCTTTTGTTTTCCCTCACATCCCTGCAGCCAGGTGCTGCCTTCCCAGCCCGTCTGTGGCAGGCTCTGGTCTCTGTGACACACAAGTGTGTGTGTGTGGTGGCCCAGGAATCACAGATCCCTCCGGTGGGTGATCAGGAGTTGGTCCAGGTTTTTTGGTCTGGCTTTGCACGATTGGGTCAAAGCTGTGTAAATAGTGTTTGTAGTGGAGGATAGAGGCCCTTTAGCCTGGACTCTGGTTTTCAAGACCCCCTTCCCCACCACAAATAGTGCCACTTATCTGTCCAGGTAGCTTTTCTTTTTTCCCTCCTCTTCATAAATGCTAAGGTCAGTCGAATGGCTCTTACAGTTTTTCCATACTCCAGAGTGGAATCAGGGCATGTGTGCTCGCAAGCGTTGTGAAAAAACACTGCTGAACTAATGATGGCATCAATTGTCCAATAAATGCATGATACTGCACTGCATGTATTAAACTGCTGTTCACTGTTTCTGTATTTCCTGAGCCTTTTCTTTATGCACATTCAACCCAACCTTCTCTCTGAGGGAATTACTTCTGTGTATTGCTTTTAAATGACTCAATGTATCTGTAACTCAAAATCCATTGTTAAGTTTAAGTAAATGCAAAAGCTGATGTTTTGTAAACATGATACTGCAAAGCCTGGTAATGTATTTTGTCTTTTTGTTGAGTGCTCTGCAGCATGTACAGGAAGAGTCACCATCCAGAGCAGCTTAAAATTAGGCAGCAGTCACATACCCAGGTGTAGAAGCAGGGAGCTGGGGAGGTGAGAATCCCCTTTTTAATACAACACTTAAGAAATTGATCTGCATCAATATTCCTTCCTTGGGTCTCTAACACTCAGAGCTACCAAGAAACATGTTGGTGTGTCTCTTTGTTTCTTCCTTTTTTCCTTTTGATTTGTTTTTCCTAGTGAAAATTCAGATTGGTTCACTCAATTCTTAGTATTTTTCTCTTCCTACAAGATAGTTCTTTCTCACCTGTTGCAGAATGAACTGCATATTGGGGACCAAAACGCTGTGATTCTTTGCCTGCACAAAATAGGGCAGAGAGCTGGGCTAAACTATCCTGTCCTTTCCAAAGCATCACCACCTAAATACTACCATTTAATCCCTGAACCTCCAAGTAATACCATTTATCCATGGAAGAGTTTGGTGTGGTACTTTTCCTTCTTCCACGTGGAAATCATGCCCTTGCCTTCTCTTCCCTTAGTCACTGACCCATTTTCATCTGTGCTGGTCTTTTCAAGGCAGGGTATAGGATGGCTCCATGGTACTTGTATTAACTCCAGGCCAAACCTCTTGTGGGCATCAGAGGGCTTTGGTCCCAGTTCCTGAGTGGCTGCTGTGTGGAAGATACTCAAGTTCCCAGCACTCAAAGCAGAGTCATCTGAAAGGACTGGGAAATTGCTCTGTGTTCCTGGCAAGGGCTTGCCAAGCAGCAGGCCTGGGGAGCAAGCACCATGCTGGTGGCATAATCCTTGGAAATTATTCTCCATGGTGGCTGGAAACAACCAAGAAGTCTTGAGCTGCCCTTCAAGGCTGGTGCTCAGCCAGGGCTGTGCTGTTGCCAAATCACTGTATGGCAGCACAACAAATCATAATTACAGTTGTAAACCAGCCTGAGTTCAGATTGCTGAGGCAGCACCTGGTGCGAGGCTCCACAAGGAGGTGGCTGTGTGCTGTGGTTCCTGATGGGTGGGAGCTCCTAGGGGGTTGCTTGGAGCAGCTCTGAGCTTTTCCATCTTTCATCTTGCTTCCCCTGACCCCAGCATGGTATCACACATGCTGAGTCCTATTAGATCAAGCATGACCCCCAAAGTGAAGAGTGTGGAAGGTTGCAGCTCAGTTGGTGTGATTCATGTTTTGGTCAAAACAACATCAGTGACCTGCTGTACATTGACCTCTAGTTGAGAAACAATATTTTGGCCCATTTAGGCCTTTTTTTAGATAGATATTTTATTTGAACCAGAAAACAGTGGGAGAAAAAAAAGCCTAGACTGCCCAGAATAGTGACTCCCCAAATATCCCCAACTGCAAAAACATCCCTCAGTTGACTTCTAATGAAAATACAAGCATGTTTTCTACAAAGGCTTAAATCTTAATCAAGGAATGTCAGTGTGCCTAATATTGCAGGTCTTGTGATTGATAACAAGTTCATAACAGCATCCATGTCCAAAAAGAAGGGAGAATGTGTATTTACTCCATGCATGTATTAAGGCATCGCAAAAGTTTTATCTGCGTAATGAGTTTGCAGTTCTGCAAATTGTTAATGGGGCTACATCGCAAGTGGTTCTCTGCCTTGACAATCATGTATACATATCAAGATTTCTATCATAATGACAATTTAAAGGGATGACTAATTGTTTTCCTCCAATAAATCCAATTAAATCAGCCTGATGTGAAGTCTGATGATTTTGAGTGCATGAGTCTCCACCCACGTGCAAGAAAGGGAGTGAATAATTTCTGTGGCTCCTCCACTGCCCTGTTGTGTTTTACTCAATGATGTTCCTTTATGTCCCGAAGGAGAATAATAAGATTTTTTTTTCCCCAGTTCACTCCATAGGGAAATGAATAAAAACAATGATTTGTCCTTTGGATTTTTCCTAAAGCTGTTGATGGAAATGTGGAATGTCATGATGGAAAAGTGTTGAATGTCAACATATGGAGACACAGCTGTCTCCTGGGCACTGAGAATATCTGTGTAGTGCTGGGGAAAGGACATGTACTTGTTGGAGACTGCTGCACCTTTGAGTTGGTCCTGGTGACTTACACACCTTGTGGTGGGAATCATCAAAGGAGACAGGATTTTCATCAGTGAGAATTTCCGAGTCCCTTTCCAGTCAGCCGTGCTCTCCAACGACTGCTGAGTGTGTTCCATCATTGGTTTAATTTTCTTCCAGACGATGTTCCTGGGGTGTGTTATGACTTGCTTTTCATTTTTTCCTCCTATTTTTCTCCAGTGTTCTTTCTTTTTTTTCTGGTTTTCACTCAATGGCACACAAGAATTCCTCCCCCCTTAAAATAGGTGGCAAAACCAACATGCCTAGCAGGGAGGTGGGGCTATACTTGAGGCCAAAGCTAGGTGGTTTTACACCTGGTTCAGTAACAGAGCTGAAACAAACAGCAGTGATGATGGCCAACTCACAGCAATATAAAGAGAAAGGCAAATTACTTATTAAGCTTTTATTTTGTGAATGAAGAAACAACCCCCAGAACTAAGATGGTAAGTATTTGAAAGCTGTGGTAAGCAACTGTGTTCTCAGAATTAGGTTTTGATGGTGGATTGTACCAGGTGAGATAACCTCCAGTTTGTGCTCTGGAAAAAGCACATCCATGGCCAGATACATCTTTGGAAAAGTACATCTATGTACAAAAATGCTGTTTGGAAGTTTGTTGGAGGTGGTGTGTGACACTGAGGCACAAACACATGATTTGCAGTGTCAGGAGGAGCAAATCCTGTAGAAAGACTATGCAGTCTTCCCACATGACATAAGCCTGAACTCTGACATTCCTTTCATACTAAGGACCTCACTCCCACCTGTGTGTAAGTTAGGTGGATTTAGCTCAAATTTGGCACTTAGAGTAGATAAAGGTCTATCCCACATTTCACCATGGAATTAAAATCTCATCCAGGAAATCTTTCTCATGTTTTGGTTTTAAACTCATGGGTTCCTCCGTAGTTCTGTGGTCACTCAGAGTGAACCAGGCTCTTCCAAGCTCCCAGTGAGACTGGGCAGAAGATCACCCCAGGACCATTGAAATCCTCATGCATGGCATCCTGGTGATATTATGTCAATATTCACTTAATCTTTGTACATTTTCTTCACTGCTATGTGCTCAGCCACAAATTCCTGTCTGTTTACAACAAGGGAGATAAAACATCAGTACAGAGAAGCCAGAGGGACGAGACCAAGATGCAACTATAGAAAATATTTTGCTTGCTACCTTGCCAAAATACACAGCCATGTTTGCACTGGAGGGAAGAGGGCTATCCTTACTTTGAAGGTTTTCAGAGTGTTGGTATGCACTGAGGTCTGACTTATGCCATACCTCAGCCTTTCTTTGTGCTACACCAACACCATTTCTCACTCCTGCCCTCCAGAAATGTCCCTTCCCAGAACCAAGGCTCCAGTGGGCTGTGGCAGCTCTTCTTTCTCAGCCAAGAGGAGTTTTGAATGAGTGATACCTGTTGAAGCAGACAAAGTGCAGGTGCACAACTTTGAGGACCATCGAACCTGAGTAGGAATAGATGCCTGTGGTTCAGGAGCAGGTGATGCTGAGGAAGATTCATTCTGCACAGAGCTTTCAAACCAGCGCTTGTGCAGTGTAAACTCACAATCTGTGATCATGCCTGCATTGAATCTCTTCCTCTTCAGGCCAGGCTTTCCCAGCTCTGTGAATCCACAAAACCATATTGTTCTTGTGAGGATCCCTTTGGGCAGCTTTCCATGGGGAGACAACGTGGGCCTGCACTGCTCAAAAGCAATCCCAGGACACTCTAAGCTGTCATAGGGATAAGAGGATGCACTCTTCCCACCATATTATGCTTCCTCCCAACTCTGGACATCCCTCAGAGAGAAAATCCACCTACATCACTGTGGGTGTGTGCCCTGGCTAGCGCATCTGAGTTCCTGTTTGGTGGGCTCTCTCAACGTTTTTTTATATCTGTGGGGGCAGGGAAGAAGGACTATCTGGATTATCACTGCAAGTATTCAATTGAATATTTCCAGATTGTTTGGCATTTGGGCTTTCTGGATTACATTGGGATGGATTCCTGATTTACAAACTTTGTTTTCTTATCCTGATTTCAAGTGTTTCTTTTCTTTTTTAATCTTTAGGGTTTTTCTTTTTATAATTCCAATATTCTGATAAAGTTATGGTCAATTAATGATTCATTCACCTTCTTCATGAAAGTGTTTTGTTTAGGGAAATTAATAATAGTAGAGCTGAGAGGCAATTTGTTGTTCCCATCAAACTCATGAACTTTGTGCTTTCTTTGGCGCCATATAGACTCTTGTATGTTTTTCTTTCTTTAGGGCAGAAGCAAGAGCTGTGTTCACATCTGTGCCTCAGCTTGCAGTCTAACAGTGACCAGAAATGCATAATAAATCTCAAACTAATGCTTCTTTTTGTTGCAGGCCAGCTGGGCAGGTACCAACCATATTAAGAATCCCATATCACATCTTCAAGTTTGTGTTTGCTCTAAGTAGCATCTGAAATGTAACTTTCCCTCCCAGTCCCTGACCCAGGGCAGCTCAGTGTCGCACCTAAGTGAATCAGATCCCTATTCCACTACAAAGAAAAACCAAAATTATGGTGAGCCCATACTGACCTTCAGTGGGAGTTGAGAGATGAATTCCTGTTATCAAGAAACAGAATACAGGTACATGATGGACACACACTTGTAATTGTAATATATGGTAATACAATATAATAGAATGCAATACACATTATATTATATTATATTATATNTCAGTACTCAAATGACAGGATCTTACCATGTATTTCAATTACTTTTTGGTCACAACATCTAAAGAGGGATTTCATCTATGATCAGGCTAGGGCTGAATTCTGAAGACAATGTGTGGCTTTGCTGCCACTAAGCATCAAGTTCACTGCTGTCCACTGACAATCCCCTTGGAGGCTTGAATTGAGGAACTTCTTCCCTCTCTAAGTATTTGCTGTATGCAGAGGACACAATGTGCTTGAGTTTACTGATGGTTCCCATTAAATCTATGGAAAGAACCAACTGTCCAGCAATTCCTCTGGAAGAAAGTCAGAGACCTTCAGGAAAGAGCCAACAGCTGTGGTTGAGATGGGTTTCTTAGCAGGACACCTTGGGGGCTTCACTTAACTGTGCGAAGAAGGTGTTGACAGGCTGATGAAATGATGTAGCACCAAATGTGGCTGAGCAGATGGATGGGGTCCTGACACCTGTTCCTGGAAGTCACTGTGTCCAGGGATACCTACAGCTATGGCTGGCCTGGCAGTGCTGTTGTGCTGTGCACCAAGGCCATGGTCCCCAGCAGCTGATGGACCTGTACCAGGTTGTGCCCATTTCCACTAAGCTGGTTGTAGCAAGATGAGCTGAGCACCTCAACTGCAAAGTATTTAATTCTTTAAATTCTCCTATGGCGATGTAATACAGTAATTCTGTTCAGTTTCAGCCTCATGACTTCTTTTGATTATCTGTGGCCTTATGGTGGTGATTTAAACCTAACGATTTATTGATTCAGTCTTAATTGGGTCCTGAACTGGGTCATTGCATCATTCTATCTTTAATTGCTTTAATGAAAGTCTAGCAAATTAGGCTGGTAATATGATTGCTTAGAGGAATTCTTGCCTGTTCATGCTTCTTAATGAAATCCATAAAAGTGAAAAAAGGAATGAGCTTATCCTACTAAATTGCCACTAGTATTATGGAGTCTGAGCAAAACTCAGAAAATCAATCGGTAATGTCCTTGGCTCTTCCTCCAAATACATGTTTTCAGAAAGAGAAAAACTTAGCACCTCAGCAAACATCCCCACAGAAGAAGAATGAGAGGAAGAAAACAGTAAAATGTGAAGCTAAAATTTAGTTCCAGTTCCCATTTCTCAGATTTCCTTTAATTTTGTGAGAAAGTAATTTAGGAGAAGACTTAAAAACATACTTATATTCCCAAACTTAACTTCAGCCCAGTGGCTAGAGTACATGCTGGGATCCCTCCTGCTCTGAGACTCCAAATTTCTGTGGCTTTTGAGGTTTTTCATCATGTCCTAAAAGGTTTGACTCATGCCCCGTTCTCTTTGCTGTCAGTTTGGTGCCCAGATGATCATTCTAGTCAGAGGACTCAGCACTACCCGTGAGAAGGACGATTTTCTTCCTATTTTGTGTTGTGACATTCATGAGAAACATGGGTGTGGCTGCCCTCCATCACCACTGGCAGCTGCCTGTTGCTGCACAGTTCCTCTCCACCTCTTCCCCTCTGGATTTCCAGCAAGGCTGATGCATCTGCAGTGCATTTTCTACCCACTGGGCTAATGAGCTCTTTGTTGCCAAAGCTGCCTGTAACTTCTTAATGTCCCCCTGTTTTATGGCTGGGAATATGCTGCCTCCTCCCACTCCTTGCTCATCAGTGATCTGTACTTCGCATCTCACTTGACCCTGGCTCCTGCTGCAGAGAAAATATCATTACTTACCAGCAGTGCAAAGCCCCCCACCAGCCCTGCTCATATACCCTGAAGCCTGTTCCATAAAGAATACAAAGAATCTGCTTCAAAACTGAATTTGCAAGACCAAAGAAAATCTGCAGTCAATTAAAAGCAATGAGAATTAAGAATACAGCAGATGAGGAATACAAAGTTCAGATCAGCTTGATCCCCAGTGTGACAATGCATTTTATTTTATCCCTCTAGGAGAACAGGGATTTTTGTCTCTGCATGACTGTAACAATGTGTCTGGAAAGCTTCCATTATCTTTTAATTAAACAGTGTGATTACATTTTGCTTTCTCCAGCCTGTTTAACCCAAGTCAGTGTACAGAATGAAGTACATGTCATGGGTGCTCTGAGTGCAGCACTGACCACTCTCCATTGATCAGGGCTGGATCTGGAGCCCCAGTATCTGTCCCCAAGCTGCCCACAGCTCTGACTGCACTTCCCCTGCTCTGAGCAGGGACAACTTCCACTAGATCAGGTTGCTCGAAGTCCCATCCAACCTGGCCATAAACACTTCCAGGGATGGGGCCTCCACAGCTTCTCTGGGGAACCTGTGCCTGTGTGTCACTAACCTCACAAGAAAGAATTTCTTCCTTGTTTTTTGACCATGCACTCTGCCTTGGAGCAATTTCGGATTGATGGTGGCTTTTGTCTCCATAGGGTGAGGTATCAATTATGTGGCTACAGAATGGACTTCCCAGGTGACATCAGGTTGTAACTACAGATGGTGATTTCTGGTGGAGGCTGTTAGCAAGTGGCAGCACTGGGACCATCATATTGCAGTGTACTACCCAGCCACGGTGCAATGCTGGGGATCCACCAGTGACCAGTGGTTAAAAGCAGATTTGGCTGACTGTCTGCAGCTGAGGAATTTTCAGCCATTCATTGTAACCTGCCAGAATTGCTGTGGATTTTCTGCTGAAGTAATAGACTAGATATCAGCAAAAATATTTAGAGAAAATGTTTTTCAGTTGCAAACAGTTGACAGTTTGGAAAGTACTTTTTCCATGCACTGAGGCAAAGACCGGCATCAGCACAAAACCCTTCAACCTGAACAGTGTCAATACAGCTACTGAAAATGTTGTAAAGTCACAACTGCCCTGCTCTCCTGGTGAGCAGTGCTGCTTCCAGACACAATTATAAGGTACATTTCCTCAGGCGGGAGTTAGCTCTTCATCTTGTGCTCATGGGGAGCAAAATGTTTTATATGTGTAAAAAAGAATAGATTGTAATTCTGAAATGAGCCTGAATCACCTATGTATGGACACGAAAATAGATGTCAGGTTATGAGATATTTTCTATTTACTAAAGAAATGGTTTTCATTGCTGCCAGCTTCCAACTAACACACTGTATTTATAGGTGCATATTGCAATTTCTAACATCTTTGAAACAATTTGAAGACAACATAACCCATGATCTGCTTTCCTACAGCAAGAACTGCTTTTCCTGACATCAAGAAATGGGAAAAATAATTCATTGACAACAGTCTGTGACATTTTCTCTTCCTTATCTCTTTAGATCAAGTCTCCACAAACAGAGCGTTTCAGAAATAATCATAAGAGAAATATTAAAGAGAGGAAAACAAAACAGTTGCCCCGTTCCCATAGAAATGCATGGGAAGAGTTCAAGCGAGCACCCATTCTGATGTGGCCATGTGTTTGTCCTTGGATGGTGAGCAGAGATCAGGCAGCTCATCGTCTCCATGGTCTGCCTGGGGTTTACTGCATGGCAGATAAATAAAAGCCTTTGACCTTGGAGGCTCTCTGCTTTTCTCTGGGCAGGGCAAGTGGAACAGAAATGTCATCTGGGACAACCTGCTGGTCTGCACTTTTCTCCTCCCTTCCTGGTTGGTCAAGCCCTTCCCTGGTGGATCCTGGCATAGCTCAACACAAGGATCCCTCTGACCTCTTCCCAAGCCACCAGTGACCCCATGGGAGCATCTGCCCATCAGTCTCACTCTTACCTCCTGGGTGATAAAAGGATGAAGAAATTGGGCTATGAGGTTAAAAAAAGTGGTGTTGCCCCTCTGGTCAGCTGTCCTGGGACTCCACCTGGAGTGCTGGTTTACCTGCTCAAGTGCTCCTCATCCTCCGTGCATGGCACAGGGTTTCTGTCAGGAAAGATTTCCCAGTTTGCCTCCTTCCAGGCAGTCTGTGTGTATAAGAAGAGCCGGATCATGGCAGTCCTGGGGAAGGACTCATGTTCTGTATGGGGACTGTGTAAAAACTTTCAATAGTCAAAGGCCGTCAGAAGAGCTCTTGGCACTGGAAAACAGAACAGACCTCTCTGGACTTTGCTCCAGCCAAGAGGATGAATATCCTCTCCCTTTTGTTGAGATTGTTGCTTTCCTGTCTAAATAAGCAATCCAAGTTTTGGCACCTAATGCAGGTTGCTCTGATTCACACTCTGCAAGGCTCTACATCTCTGACATGCTGGCACCTCCCCTCCCTTCCCCACTCAAGGTGACAGTTCTAGAAACTGGAGCAGGTGCCAAATTCAAGGGCCCCTGAATTCTCTTATGCAGACCTGCTACGGAACTGCTGTATGGTTTGAGTGATTTGCATGCTTCTTGATGCCTTTGCTTGACTTTGAGTGGAGAGGGATCATGCAAAGCCTTGCTCAGAGAATTTTAAGCACCCAGTGTAGTCAGTGGAAGGATGAAGTATTTTGTTGCATTTGTTCTCAGACTGTGATATATAGGCTGCACATTGGCAGCTGGTGATCCTCCAAAACCATGTGGTTTTCAGTTTCCTTTTGACTGCCTTTCATGCAGAAAAGATCTCAAGAGTCTGTAAGAACAAGTAGAAATGAAGAAAAAGAGCCAGGCCACTTTGTGTGGTCTGGATGTTGACAGAATGGCTTGAGCTCACCTCTGTTCTTCACCATGCTGCCAGGTTGCCACCCAAAAGCCATGTCTCTAGGTCAGGAGCTTGCCTGGGCTACTCCCACCACGGAAGGAATCACTCATCCGTTGCTCTCCAGCCTTGGTGCTTTACCTGGAGCTAAAGCTGGAGCTGTGCAGCTCCCGGCCATCTGCTGATACAAAACCTGAGTGACAGAGGCTGTCTCTCTCCCCACTGGGAATCCTTGGGCTCCCTTACACACTCTTGATGGACAGTGTGTAGCAAATGCCTGTCCCTTTTCCAGGACCTTTTCCACATCTCCAATCCAGGTACTGGTGGCTACTTCTGCAAGAGCAGTTCTGGCCCTGTGAGTGTTCCCAGCTCCAGTGTCTCTCCTGTAGAGACATACTCCTCATGTCCTTTCTGAGCTTATTGGAGCATCCTCATCCTTGTGGCACCACCCGTAGCACATACACAAACCCCTGGGCACTGCAGAGGCATCCAGGAGATTAAGATGCAATAAAAATCTGCTTTCACCAGTCCTGGCAAGGCTGTCTGTGCTGCTACCTATGGCAGCTGGACTGTCCAGGGAAGGACAGGCTCAGGAAGGTTCATTAGTGCATTTGCTGTGGTTTTAGCCATGCAGCACTACAAAGTCTTTGCTGGACATGCGTGCATTGCAAACCCGAAACATTTGAAAGGCTTCCTGCTGATTTTTCTTGGGGCAAGGGTACATAGAAGGAACTTCTGTCAAATTTTGTCATGACTCCAAAGTGGGAGGTTGCCAAAGAAAATGCCAATTCGTCACTTATATTTTAACATTGCAAAACAATCATTTCCAACCTAAATAATTGTTCTGAGAATAGTTCTGTGTTTGTGGAAAATTTCAGTAAAAATAAAAATTACTGTCCATAGGCAGATAACCAAAGGGGAAGATGCCATTACATGCAATCAGCATTAACCAAAGTGGCCAGCAATTGCTGGAACACTCTCACCAGAAGAAACCATCAGGCACCTCAGGAGTGGTGTGATGCCACCAAACCCAACTAATGGAAAACCAACCAAGTCACAGAATCATTGAATCATTTAGGCTGGAAAAGACCCTTAAGAATACTTAGTTTGACAGTTAAACAAGCACTGCCTTGTTCACCACTAAACCATGTCCCCAGATACCACATCTACACATCTTATACCCTCAGTGACAGTGACTCTACCACTTCCCTGGGCATCCTTTTCCAAGGCTTGACCATCGTTGTGGTGAAGAATTTTATTCCCTTATATCCAAGCCAAACCTCCCCTGGCACAACTTGAGGCCATTTCCTCTTGTACCTGCAAGAAGAGCCTTGTACAGCCTCCTTTCTGGATACTGTAAAGAACCATAAGTTGTCCCCAGAACCACCCTTTCTCCAGGCTGAGCTCCCCAGCTCCCTCAGCTTCTCTTCATTAAACTTGTGCTCCAGACTCTTTCCCAGCTCCATTCCTTTCTCTGGACACACTCCAGCACCACAAGGTCTTTCTGCAATTGAGAGGCCCAAAACTGAACCCCGGCAGGGTTCAAGGTGTGGCATCACCAGTGGCCAGTACAGGGGCAAAATCACTGCCCTGACCCTGCTGGCCACACTATTGCTGGTACAAGCCAGGTGCCATTGGCCTTTTTGCCCACCTGGGCACTCTCTGGTTCATGTTCAGGCGCTGTTCACCAGCACCCCCAGGTCCTTTTTCACTGGAAAGCTTTCCAGCCTCTCTTCCCCCGGCCTGTGGTGCTTCATGGGGTTGCTGTGATTGAAGGGCAGGATTTCACCTTATCTAATCTCATGCAGTTGGCCTCAGCCCATTGAAGCAGCCTGTCCAGCTCCCACTGTAGGGATACCCTCAAGCAAATCAACACTCTCTACTCTCACCCAGCTTGGCATCATCTGCGCCAAATCCTGATCCCCCAAAGGATGATTCCTCCCCAAGACAGCATTGCTCCTGCCCCACTAAATCCCTGTTGTGCCTGCCTTCCCAGACATCCCTGTTGGGATGGCTTGGCCTGGTTTCTTGCACAGCCAGTGAGCCCTCCCAGGAGTGCCACATGTGCTGCGACGTGCTGTCCTGCTCGCTGTGTTTGTTTTAGAGGATTAGGAACATGCCTGAACCCAAGCACATGCTGGAAAGCCATGTTTCACAAGCAAAGCAGGCTGGTTTGGAGGGAAATAGGCGCATTTCTGTGATTAAATGAAAATAATTGGGGTTAAATAGGGAGGAAAATGAAATTTCCTTGCAATTACTTGGATTTGTTATAAGAAAGAATGACATATGTTTTCAGTTTTATCTGCTTTCTACAGTTTTGCCTCTATGTTTTTTCTCCTACTTTCAGAAATTAATTTGGGCTCCTTTGCCTCATTAATGGGAGATTACCGAGTTTGGCGAGAGGTTTTGTGTATTAGAAATGGGCTTTACTGATACAACTCTGAAACACTGATGTGCTCTTTGGTTCCAAAACCCCTTCTGCCAAAACCCAAACAGAATAACATGGCTATTTCCCTAAATTATTATTCAAACATAAGGAAGTAATTTTTTTCTCAATGGTTTTGGTTTTAAGGAGCACAGAAAGCTGCTAACATTGTCTGCTCCCCATAAATCATCCCTCACTTTGTGGTTCTTCCCCAGTTATTCAGGTAGGGTTTTTAAATCAGGATGATATTCGGATTTATGAGAATAGTTATTTGATGCACTTTGTTCTATAAACATCCACTTTCAATGAACTCAGAAAATTCAGTTGTAAAGTCTAAAAACTCAAGGTGGTTTTGAGTGCAGATCACCATCTGAATTATCCACTTACACTCTGGTGAGACACACAAGTCCTGCAAAAGCTGTGACAGAAATAGTACAAGGGGGATGTGTTGATGGTTAAAAGAAGACAGTCCTCTCCTCTCCTCTT
>WAAG01089995.1:27624-49470 GCA_013390105.1 Tichodroma muraria
CTCCTCTCCTCTCCTCTCCTTCTCTTTTCTCTCTGGTCTTCTTACAATTACTCTGTCCTGTTACTATTAATTTTCCTCTTTCACTTCTTATCCTCTGTATCCATCAGGAAACATTTGTCTACCAAAACATCCCCACAGTGAACACAGATGCCAAAAATCACATCTTTGTCTCCAGTTGTGTCCAGCTGCTCTGGAAACCCCTAGCACTAGTCCTGCAGATATTCTGGAAGCCTTCAAGCTCCTGATATGTTTTGCAAAAGCAGATGTTACTAATTTGTAAAGCATCTTTGAACTTCTCAAGGAGGACTGACACATTCGGTGTTTCTAATCAAATGGGGATTATTTTTGTCTTTCTATTTTTTACCAGGATGTTTTTTGGGTTTCTACACCATCTCTTACCAACCCATCCAGCTATGTCAATCTCCTCTTCATTTCTGCATCTCAGTCCCTCCCTCATAGCTTTTCAAGAGGAACATACTCAGTCATGCCTTTCCCATTACTCTTGGAAATGGCATGAAATTTTGCCCTTTTTGCAGGTCTCCAGATGAGCTGACCCCTGAAATTTCTATGGAGTGGGTCTAAAAATAATAACGTGTCAGGCAGGCCTTTGTGACGTGTACCAGCCTGGGTAGACATAACCCAAATTCCTCATTCCACTTGTGTTTCCTGCATGTGCAGCCTTCCTGGTCACTCTCTGGATACTGTCACCAGCAGGGACAGGCAATCAGTGCTGACACTTTAATGGCATTTTTATTTAGGTTAGACATCCCCTGTTACTTGTCGAGAGAATTAACTTCTGACCTGATCTGACTGCTAGTCCTTATCTCTGGAAATTATCCAAACCCAAGAAGGAAAGAAAGGGAAAAAACTCACAAGGAAAAAACCTTTTTGGGTTTTGTACCCAGTGAGAGCATTTTGGGTTGCATTTGGGCTTTGCATTTGGGGATGTTCTTTTTGTTTTCTTCGAAGAATAAACAGAATTCTCACAAAACGTACAGGGAGGACAAAATGTTTTACTTTTTCTTTTTAAGGAAGACAAAGGGGGAACAGGAAGAAAATTCCAATCTTTTCATCAAGCAACAAAAATACCAGCCAAAAGAAAAACATATTCAACACTGTTTGGAAAATCTGTAAGAATAGCAAAGGTATAACTATATTAATTATACTTTCTCAGCTTTATACAAACACTTATAAAGCATGAATGAATACCAGAGGGAATATTTTTCTTAACAAAAAATTAAAACACAAGATTTTAATACCTATCCCAGGAAAACCAGTCCATTTGTTTAAACAGTAGTTTAGAAACCAGAAAATAAAACAATAAAAAAGTAGTTACATTTCTATGGATTTAAATTTTGGAGTTAAAATCTATTGATGGCTTCTAGGGAAACCTAAGTTCTGTAGTAATTCTCAGGAAACAGCACTGCTGACTCCAGCAGAAAACAATTCAAATTGTAGTGATGTGAGAGGCGGAGCCTTTGAAACCAGTGGAGCTTGTGGAGGAGTCAGAATCTTAAGAAATGTCAATATTATTTCAAGAGGGAAAAAAAATATTTCCAAAAGGAGCAAAACTGGAAGGTAATGAGAGTCAGCTTCTGTGTTCTGCTTGGACTGAAGCTCACATTTGAAAGCTGATATGGGCTTTTCCAAGGGCAGGGATAGTTTCAAGCACTAACATTATCAGCCATGGACACTGATGCCTAAACCCACACTGCTTGAGCAGAAGTCAGTTTGTATGCCTAATAAAGGATATGATGGACTTTTCTTTTTTATGAGATAACCAAGAAACAGGTTTTACTTCATATTTTAAGATATTAGACTATATCAAATGTGTAATAAAAATATTTTCTATAGGATTTTAAAATATATACATATATAAACTACCTAAATTTTTAATGCCCTGTTGATATTGATGTGGTCTCTACAGGTTTTAAGTGTAACTAAGCGAGGCTGCCCAGCAACCTCCATTATACCTCAAACAGTGACTACAAAACTTGAAGCTTTGTTCACACTGTGACTTAAACCTGGTTGAGAATGGGATCTGAAATTGCCTACTGGGCCTGATCCAACACCCACTCATAGGCTAAGTCCACTCCTGACTGCAGGATTAGGTCTTAGACACAGTCCCAACATGATGTCGCTTCCAACCCAGTTGGCTGACCAATGATAAAGGCATCTGAGGGAGTTACTGAGAGCCTTGAGGCACTTTTTGGAGAAATGAAAGTTGTTATATATTTGATTTAGCATATTTAAGGATATATAAGAACAGTCTTAAGACAATTTGGGCACATCTATATTTCGTGCTGAAGAGAGGCACAAACTGCCTGAGTCTTGGACACAGCCTATGCCCAGGCACTGGATGTAGACTTCAGTCAAGCTCAAGCAAGGTTAAGAGCCTGGGGGTGATAAAGGAGCGAAGGGCATTCATGCCTTCATCCTTCCCACTGCATCCATCTCTAGATCCCAAGCCTTGCTTGCCCAGCCCATGAGGAGGAGGTAAAGTGGCAGGAAGACCTCCTGTGTCAAGTGCCTGCAATGGCCCAGAGGACTGGACTGGCACTTCCATCAAAGACAACCTAAAACTGGCGGTGGAGATGGGGGTGGGTGAGGGAAGAGAAGCACAGATGACTGTCTGGCCATGTGTCCACTGAGAACAGCAAGGACATGGCTTTGGGCTGTGCCAAATCCAGCTGGCATTCCTGTTTAAACTGGCACTGTGTCTAAAGCAAGTTCAGATTCATTTTCCAAGCAGGGTTTAAAGCACAGCACAGACAAGGTGTGAGGGCCAGACCCTGATCTAATGCGGACAAAATTCGCCACTACCATTGGCCTGAGCACTTACCCTCGCATTATACTTTAAGGTAGGTACCGTGGGAGTTCTCCTGCTTCAAAGAGTTAATATAGGGGATTTGACCACCAGCAGACGAAAGTTTCTCGCTGAGCTTTCGGTTCACCAGCTCCATGTGCCTGGAGTTTTTCCTGGCTTGCCGGAGAGACCTCTTGACTTTCTTCACGCGATCTCGCAGCTGCTTGTTGCGCTTCTCCAGCGTCGCCACTTTCTGCTGCAGCTTCTTCACTCTGTCCTCCTCCTCAAACAGGGCCTTCTGCACTGAGGAGCACATGAGCTGTGGGGACAGCAGCAGGTGAGCTTTATACAGAAAGTTATCATAGCCAGGGTTAATTCACGCATTGCAGAAAACACCTCACAACCTTGCAAAAGCAAAATGCTTTTTGGGGGAACTTTTACTTTGTTTTTTATATCCTTTTAAGTAAAATCTTCTCTTTCACTTATGGATTTAGTTAAGACCCTAAATTGTAGATCTTAGTGATACTAGTGATTCAAAATTACTTTTATGAACTGTTTTGTCAGACCTGCTCGGTGCACTGAGGCTACATTGAGTTTATGGAGAAAGGCTGCCCTAATTCTGGTGTTAAACTGGAGTTCAGGTCAAGGGATGTCACTTTTGGAAAACTCTAGTTTTGATTCAGCTTAGCAGCCCTTCAGAAACCCCAGACGCAGAAAAGAGCCTGCCCTTTGCTCTTCATGTCAATATGCGAAATAAGGCACGTGCCAAACACAGAACGGGTTATTTTGCCCTTCCAAAAACAAAGATGTCTTAAACACCTCATTATATTGGCTTTTTTAAGACAAAACCCTAGAGGATAAGATCTCAGCAGTCTCTAGGAGCATCCACGATCTCATAACTTTAACAGAAGTTATTATTTAGGAGGTCATTGCCTGAAAACTGCCCCTCCTACTCTACCCCACACAACTTACTGCAATATTGCCCCCAGAAGAGACATCATATTCTTGACATTCACTCATGCCAGTGGCTCTTAGATAGGAAATAAAACAGAGGTGGTTTCAAAGGTGCTGCCCCCAAAGCATCACTGGAAGAACAGCTCACAGGGCATTTTCAAATCCACTGGGTTGGGTGATGGTACAATTGCAAAACATATGTTGGACAAGTGCTCATCTTCTACTACCTCATCCTAGGATGATCCATAAGATCTCTCATATCTCATGTGTACGTTTATGGTCTCACTTGTTTCCTGTTTGTAGGTGCAGCAACAGGAGTGGGATGACAAACACCAGCTACAAGGGTTTCTGAGGAGTTTCAGTGCAAAGGAGTTCAGTTCCCAACACGCAGCCTCACTTGGGATGGGCTTCAGCTGCCTTCTCTTAAGCAGCTAAAAGTGAGACTCAGGTCTCCTGTCTCAGGGCTCCTGTCTTTCCATTTCCCCTGTAATGTCTGCAGGGAGAGACACCCTTCCAGAGGCTGATTTGCACCTCCTAGGGCAGAGAGAGCAATTACTCTCTGAACACAACCCTCTCCTTATACTGACCACAAAGACACCAAGTTCCATTTTTTTCTACCTGGAACACATTTTCCAGGCAGAAAAAGAGGAGGTACCTGGAACTCAAGGACAGCTCCACCAAAAGGTTTCTGTTTTAGAAGATCCACATCAAAATAAATTTCTCCTCCAGTGCCTCCTGCTTTTTTTTTCCCCTACAAAAAACATCCTGAGATGTTGCATATAAGATGTGCATATGGGACTTTGATCATGTAGCTGCACTGTGAGGACAGGCAGTGTATTCTGCTGGATTTATCTTCTAAATACATCTAGAAATTTTTCTCTGTGTGTCAAGCACTCCTGGAGTCTGGATGGGCTTTCTCTGGCAGAACATTTGGAACAGACAGGGAATCTAAATAAACAAGTAAATCCTGACTGTGATGAAGAAGGATTACATGTTTCTTTCCATCTTACTTTGTACTATTTTCAACAACTGAAAGTTGGGGAGGGAGCCTGCCTTGATGAATAACATTTCATTTGCTTTGGAAACCCCCAGCAGTGGGAAACCACGGCCAGTTAACACAAACACAGCAACTGCTTCCACTCCCTTGGAAGCTCTTGTTCCTTGTGCAAAAGCACTGCAGGGTTTTGCTATATGGCAAATTCTTGCCCCAGCTGTTCTCTCACTAGGGCTTTTTTATAAATGCATGCTAGTGAGATGGGGAGCTCACAGATAGATGGCCAGAAATTGTGCTGAAAAGGAGAGAGCTTGGTTTTGATCACAGTTCATTCCAAGTGCTCTTTGATAACAGTCAGCACATCTTGACTTTTGTGTTTGCCAAACCCTTACAAAACCTCAAACAGAACACTTCTTGAATTTAAATTCCTGTAAAGGAGGACACTAAGTTAGGGAAATATGTTTGTTGGGAAGATATGAGGTGGAAACTCTACTCCACAAGAGATTTCCTGCATTTTCCGTGGATGCAGTGATAGGCATGGCCTATGCCAGAGTCCAGTGTAGAGGAACAAACACTTCATGCAGCTGAAGTAGGAGGTTGTGTGAACCCAACTCATCTCTCTGATGTGTTTCATCTCTCTGGGCCAGCTGATGGGGGAATAGCAGGCCTCAAAATTAGTATTACCCTCATTACATGTACACTCCCAAACATTTTCAGGTGGGTCCTCTGTCAGCAGAGGTAGACCTGCTCTACAGAGCCACTCAAACTTCTCAAACACCACCAAAAAGCTAACCAGCTCATTTGCTTATGCCGTTTTTCTACAGTTCTCACTCCCCAGTCTGAAACACACAGTTTAGTGCTTAAATTATCTGGAGATATCCAGAGACATCACGGGAACAGCACAGTTCTAAATAACTGAGGTACTATCTGACATGCACAGCTTTGTTTGCCAACAGGGTAGGTGATAGGAAGAGCCCAGCTTGATAACTGGATGCTTGCCTGCAACTCCAAGACTACCAGCAGGAAAATAAACACTTTGTTCCTTCTCCATGGGGAAAAACAACAAGGTGGAGTCCTCTCTTTCTCACTGCCTGGTTACAAACAGCACTTTTCACAGGACTCTGCAGTGGGGATGATGATGATGATGATGTTTAAGTGTGAGTGCTGACCTGCCCTTGCTGCTACTGCTGGGGCTGTGATTCACCTGTCTGCAACCAAGTTATCCTTAAACTGCTGCTGAGAACTGTGTAACTGGGACAGCTGTGAGCTCAGCACAGCCTGGATAACCAACTCAGCTGCTGAACAAGCTGGTGAAGTTAACCAGTCCAAGTTGCTAGTTGGATGCTTAGGAAATGAAGAGGAGGACTAGGAAATGGCTCCTTAGGCAAATCTTATAGGTAATTTTCCAAATTCCCTTCAAAATTTGAATTCCCTTATGACCCATAATTCAGAAGAGTTGTTTGGTCTGAAGATCTGTCTGCACGTCTTCTTGTTCCACAGTTTTGTTAGGAAGGCATCCTCAGCACTGGTACACTCAAGTACAGAGCAGTACCAGGAGATGTAATGAGAAGGGTGGCACAAGAACCATACAAATCCTGAGGATTTATCCCAGACAGCCCACAACTGTGAAACTGAATATAATAAATATGTTTGAGTATTTGTCTGAGAAACCATATCACAAATACACTGAGATTAAAGTTTCACCATATCTAGGAGACTTACAAAATCTGCCAAAGAAACTAGCACTGTAAAAAATAGAGCAGAATCATAGAGTCATTGAGGTTGNCCTGCCTTCTACAAGCTTGATTTGAGTGGCACAGTGGATAAAGGTGCCATGGATAAGGGTGTGATGGTAGTGTTCATCCACCACAAAATATCCATAAGAGATTGAAGATAGTGTTACAGAACTCAAGTCACTTAAAACCCAGCTGTGGCATCCAAGTCTTGCCCTTCACCTACCCAAGGGAGAGATGTTGAGTCCCAGCTATCTCCTCATGCATGCTCCTTATGGCAACACTGCTAAAAAACACTGGAGTCCCACTACCTAAAAGACTTTCCTGTGGCAGCGAGTGTGTTGCACGGAAAGATGAGGAATCAAAGAAGAGTGGGAGAGGTCTGGCAGAGGGGAGTATTGGGTTTGGGATGGAGTAACTTAACCTCCAGTTACTGGGATTTTTCAGCCAAGACTAACACTCGTGCTGAAGTGTAGAAAAGTCCCTGTCAGCGCTGTTGAAGCACCGTGTTGGGTGAAGTGGTGGGGGCATGGCAATGCTGAGTTAAACCACCTGTGTTTGCTGCAAGAACAGCACTTTCAGAGGTACAGAATTGGGGTCCCAAGGACATATCCAGCACCCACTGGCATTAATGGAGATGAGCTGGGATTTCACCCTAGGACCTTATATGAATCAGCAAGATGCATAGGACCTGGATGGAGAAAGAAATTGTTGTGGCTGTTATTACCTTGCTGAATACTGGGTCGGCATTTGCCAAGGAAATGTAATGTTTGTAGCACAACTCTCCGGTTCATTCAAAATATTAGCGATGGGGATTTCTTTGGGGTATGAAGAACTGCCTACAGGAAGCCTCTGCCAGGCTACACCCTCTCCAAGGTGTCTCAGCACTGGTTTTCTTCCTCGTTTCACTCCTCACTAAAAGCAGATTTTCTCTTTAAGCTCCTTAGGTGCAGCCAGTCAAGGAAAGTCATCTTTCCCAACAGTTATCAGAGAGGAATGGGCACATCCTAGAGGAGATATCTTGCCTACCTTAGACACTTGCCTTCAGTGGACCAGCTTTGGAGACTGCTGCCTAGATAACTATCTCAGACTGGGATGGATCTCACTGTGAGTCCCATCAAATGGCATCTGAATGGCACCGACATCCCAGGGCAGGCTGCAAGGGCAGGATATAGATACTTTTCTTAGAGTTTGGAGACACTTGCCCTGGAAACAGACACAAATCCATGTCCATGGGCACTTGGGGGTCTTTAAAAAGAGCTTTGTTCTGACCTGCATCAAATCACTGCTTGGTGTGAAGATATCTGAACTGCTGGTGGCTCTCATTTGCAGTGGGTATTGCTGGCACCCATTTCAAAACCCCACACTTCCCCTTCAGACTCACACCCCTTACACCCCTGTTCTGGCTGGGGCTGGTTTTACAGGATGCAGGGTTATTATGGGGCACTTGAGAACTGGTGGAAAGAGCCTCGGCCATGGAGGTACCTGAAGAGAGGTCCCTGGCCCCAAAACCACACCTAGAGCTTATCCTGAGGCATTGCTTTCCCCTGGCACTTGGAGCCCTGAAGCCTGAGATGCTGCAGAGAGGATTGAAACAGAGATACCAAGTGACAGTCACACCAAGTCACCTCTGCCAGGACTGGAAATTCGGATGGGAATATGACGTCACAGTCACTGTCAGTGCCCAGGAAGGGATCAACACTTTATTCCCTATACTTGTGAAGCAAAGAAGTCAATGGTTTAGCGAGTGTAGTAACCACACTAATCAAGAAGACAAGAAAGGAGAAAAAAAGTGTAGGGTATGAGTCAGACTGCCTACCACAGGCACCTCACTCGTGCCAAGTGAGCAGATAAGTCAGTCCTGACAGTAAATCCCTAAATTCCCTGCCCAGGCAGTGGGAGACAGAAGGTCTCCAGGAAGAGAAAAATAAATCGAGAGGGTACGACCTCACTCTGGGGCATCTCCAAGTTCCTGTGCTCTGCCCACTGACCAGCAGTCAGCGAGGGAGGCACACGAGCGCCAGCGCGGCCCTGAGGCCGAGGGACGCCGCTCCGGCCTTGCTTCCCTTGAACGCGTTCCCCCGAGCCACTCGCCCCGGGCGCCGCAGGAACGCGGCGGCGAACTGGGAGGGGAGCTGCGGGGAAGTCTCGAGCTAAGCTGTTTAGCAGGAACAGCCGAACTCCTGCTCCTCGGCCGAGCTCGGTGCTCAGCCCCACCTGCCCCATCCCTTGTGCCTGCTGCGTTTCCCGGCTTTGCCCAGCCGCAGCGCCGCTCCCAGCGAGAGGGGTCAGCGCTGGGGAAGCTGAGGGTCTTGGAGCCCTCACAGGGGTTTAGCCCCCGTGCAGCTCTGCCAGCCTCTTTGCTGAGACTCACATCACCCTCCTCGCATCCCTCCACCAAAACTTCCCAGGGTGGCCAGTGGGGTAAGGAACGGCGGGGTGGCACATGCCTCCATAGCGTACAACAGGAGAGAGCAGCCAGGACTCCACTCCCGGCTCTCCACCCCCGCTACAGGGGAACAGAGCTCACCGCAAGGACAGCGAGCTCCCAGGCTCTGCAGCACAGCTGTTTGCCAGGCAGAAACACGAGCCCAGCAAATGCAGGCCTGCCTTTGCTCCTTATAAGCGCCACACATGGCAGGCGGGTATTCCCAATACTCCCCTGTCCTGTTCCTGGTCAGGAGCACACAGTGCAGGTCTGGGTGAAGCTGCTCAGTTATAGGTAAATGATCCTGAATGGTGAAATGCACTACCCAGCTGAGCTTAAAGGAAAATGTTTTGAGGAAGGACAAACAGAATCTTTTCTCCATGGTTTTAACAAGCAAATGTGTGTTTAAGTCTACCTTACAAGACAGGCTGCTTCAGAGATGTCTGCATTTTGTTCTGCCTGAACACTGAAAATGCCCCTAATTTTATTTTTTTTTTTTTNTTTTTTTTTTTTTGTCTCAGAGCTGATTGCCGTTTCAGCAGGGCTTCAAAAGTCTCTGTGAGAGGCTTTTTTTCCCAACAATATGTACAGAACCTTTCCATTACCACAGCTACAAAAGTCACCAAAACTTGCTATCCACTTTAATTTTCAACTCAGCTTTTTCCCACTTAGGATTACTATTGCAACAATAAAACCAATTAGGTCTGATATGCCTAAAACTACTTTGCTAATATACCTTACCCCAAGTGTATTGTTCTCTGATTGAAAGTTGCTGTGTGACCATGTCTCCATCCAAACTTGTTTCACTTGGCTTGTATTTCAATAGGATTAGATCACCATTCCCCCCACACATACGTACAGAGAACTAATTAAATACCAAGGAAGGGATAAAACCAGCAAGACCCAAAATCAAAGTATATTGTGTCCTTCCTTTTCACTGGTGGGAACTCAGGGAAAGGAGAAACTGCTGATCAAAGCAGCACAACATCTTTTGATTTGCTCCTATTTATTGAAATTTTTGAATGAACTGACCTTTACCTTGTGTTACAACAGCTTCTAGAAACCTCTTTTATGTTAGTGATCCTGTCAAGTAGAGGGCATACACCTTACAGCACAGTAGCAGTGGGGGAAGTACAGTATATCCAAATATACCATCCCCAGATGTAGCTGAAACTGAGAACCAGCATCAGATGGTAAAAAAATATATCTTTACCAGTGTTAATTTGCATGAGAACAACACCAGTTTAAAGTAGCATTATACCTGGTTTGGGGTCTTTACACAAAGTATGATTTACTTCAGTCTAATGCATTACAACTTGCAGAGTTCCCTGGGAGTCCTGACAGAGGTGACAGATGTTTTGGTGTGGCAGCAGCTGCAGGGATGTCTGTAAGCTGAAGTTTACTTAAACATGGATGTAAGGGGTACAAAAGAACAGGTGGGAGACACGGACTGTGGGAGAACAGGGGACACATGGAAACAAGGCTGATTAAGGTCTTAAGGAACTCAAAACCTACTGGGGGTAAGGCCATACCAGACCTCCCTGTACCTCTCAGCAGGTTCAGGGTGCAAATGCTCAGAGCCCATATCCTCTGTCGCTGAGGAGGGAAGAACTGGGATCAGTAAATATATAAGAAAATAAATGTTATGTATAATAAGAAGAGAACCTTTGTTTCTCTGTCACCCAGAAGTCAAAATGGGCAAAGAGAGCAGCCGAGCAAATCCCAGCAGGTTGTGGGTGGGTATTGGCAAACAGCCACAGCGTGACTGCAATGCACTAAATGCTGCCTCTCAAGAAAGCAAAGAAATGGACATTTACTGTAATTGGAGGCCATGTCTCCTCCCCAGAAAATATATTATACCCAGGGGCATTTGTATGCACAGGCAGAGAACCCATGCTGAGAAAGGCAAATGTTTAAAGTTAATGCAACATCTATAAAAGTCAAGTTCCCCTATAAATCCCTCCTCTCTGGATGTGTTGGCTTCACACTGCACACAAGCTGCTGCAGCTCAGCTGCCTTTACAAACAGATATGATTTCCTTGGCTGAAAGCTCAGCTGGAAGCCTTGAGCATGCCCTGCTGCTGTGCACAGCTTCTGGATTTCGAAGAGAAATTGCAGGTGCCCCGGGGCAGCCTGCTGCCCTGCAGTAGGGGGAATGTTCACATCTCTCCTGAGCATCCATAGGAACTTCTGGAGACATTTCACTTTGTTTTCCAAGTCTATTTGGGTCCAGAAAGCATGGGGAGTGAAAAGGCCACACTCAGACTTGTATTTATCTGCGTTTGGTGGGTCCCTTGTGGTAGTCTTTGCATCACCCTGCTAAAATATGTAACCTCAGTCCTGGGTAGGAAACATTGGCTTTCTGATCTTTTTCTGCAGTCTTTACAGAGACAGAAATTCCTCTTGAGGACAAGTCAGAGGAACTAATTTAGAGCAGGGAATCAGGCACTAAAACTGAGTTGAATAGTACAGAAACAACTCCAACACGGTGCTTACACACACATTGGAGACACCCCTGTCATGGCAGGAGCAGGACAAGAGGCTCTAATGAAGCCTTTCTCTGCAAGCAGGAAGGGATTTGTGAGACCTGCATGGAAATGACAGCAGCAGCATTGAAGTCAGGCTGGGTGAAACACATGGGCTTGACAAAGAGCATCTGCATCTGCTCCTGAGCTGCTCTGCAAGCCCAGGGCAAAGAGGAGACCTCAGCAAGGAGCTGTTTGCTGTGTCCCAAGCCAGCAGCATCAGGAGAGGTGACCGGGGCTGAGGACCAGGTCCAGCCCTCATTCAAGCACGGAAGTGCCACAGGTTGCCCCGGCGTGAAGTGGAAAAGCCTTGGTGAGGTTGAAGAAGCAGAGACAAAGGGAAGGGAAAACAAACATCTGCAATCTGCAGGCGCTCTCTGACTAATGTCAGTGCTGAGAAAGGGACCAAATGCCTGAGAGACTAATAAGCAGCTCTGAACAACAAGCACCAAGCACAAACATCTGGCTGACAGGAGCTCACTGCTGCTCACAGATATTCCTGTCCCACCAGGCAGCCCGGAGCAGCCTGTCCACAGCTCCAACTGCTGCGTGGGTTGTAAATCCTGAAAGGGCCCCAGACCACCCTGGGTGAGATAAATGGGCAACAGGCTATTCTGAAGATGGCAGGATTTGGGAAATAGGCAGTTTTCAAGGTGAAAAGATGTGTTATTTAGGGGGCCAACCTCCTGCTTGCCTGTGCTCAGATGGCCCTAAGCATTTGGGGCATTAATGACTGTTTCTATAGGAGACAAAAGCTGTTTTCACTTTAGTATAATTCCTCAGATCAGATTCTATTCCTGGGCCCCTATTTCAATTCTCAACAGAAATGCAAGGTCAGGGAAATACAGGGTCATATTTGAAATCCACTGTTGTATTTAGTGGCCAAAATCTCTCCCTGCTGCTTTGCTGTGTTTCATACAGCCACCGAAGCACCAGAAACTCCCACCATGTGCTGCACAACTCACTGCCTTATACAGGGAAAAGCTTTTCACACAGGGCTGGCTACAATGCCCGTGGAAAATAAGGTCATAAGGGAAGCATGAGTCAGGCCTCCCCATACACACAAGCCTGGAGCACTCTTTCCAGCCTGATTTCAGGAGGAGGATTGCAGCCACAGTTACACAGGACAAAACACTCACAGGGCTGGTGAATGCCCTGTGGTGAAGTCTTCCTTGCAAGCATCTAAATTATAAAGCACACATTCCACTGCTGGTTAATGTTGCAGTGGTGGCTGTTTAATCCTATGTTAATAATTGGGCTGGAGAAAGATAATTACGTAGCAAGTGCCACACCACTGCACAGTGAGCACATGGTGATATCTTTGAGTCACAGTTCAATCATGCACTACATTGGGCTTTGGCTCTTCTGTGAATAATTGCACTGAGGTCTGAAAAATCTCAGAATATCTTGCTGTTATGTCTTTTTACCTGTAAAATCTGCTATTGTTCCTGGTCAAATGCTTAGGGACAGGCAGCAAATGCATCCACCTGTAAGTCTATGTTACTATTTGTGTAAGCGCAGGCTTTAAATGTGATTATGAAATTAATTTCCTCTATCAGTCAAAAATTCTTCTGTGGAATTTGTTATGCTTTTCCCATATTTCTCTGACACAGAAGTTATCTTTCACCAGCTTTGTATTGCATCACTTTTGCAATAGCAAGGGCCAGGGAACGGACAGTCTTGAAGTGCAGATGACCTGGATTGTCTCACACCCCTTCTGCAGTAGCCATCACAGTACCCACACCAGTCACCATCCACAAAACTCCATAAATATTGCCTAACATCACAGAATTAAAAAAAAAAATAAATAAATAGATGGCAAATCCACTCTGAGACAGTCAGGACTGGGCTTCAGTCTAGTCCCATTATTAGGACATTTGCCCTGTCTCTTGGCAAAGATAATGTTGGAAGAACTAAATCTCTATCACTCTGAGCTGTGTTATCTGAACAGCATGTTCTCATTAAGCAACACGTGCACTTCACACCTCATCAAAGAGGGCAGATAAAATGCTCGTCCTAATCAGAGGAATGGGACTGGAGGTCTCCACTACAGTGAGGGCAATAACCGGTTAGGGGAAAGTAGATCCAGTAAACAGCTTCCCT
Organism: Tichodroma muraria; assembly: GCA_013390105.1. NCBI lineage: Eukaryota > Metazoa > Chordata > Aves > Passeriformes > Sittidae > Tichodroma > Tichodroma muraria. The sequence continues at coordinate 41,168 of WAAG01089995.1, forward strand.
GTGCTTCCATTCAGTCTCCAAAAATAGGGATTACAGAACATCTGTGATTTATAGTTTCTGAGTCATCCTCATCTAATCTAGAAAGGTCTATATTCAAAGCCTAAATAGTGTGTATGGGAGAGGAATAGCAGAGCCAGGACTCATGGGCAGGTGCTTCACTTGCATGCAGAATGGCCACGGTGCTTCTCTGTGCAAATTCAGTGTATGAGCCCAGAAACCAGGTTTTTCCTTAAGTGCTGGTAGGCGTTGCCCATAACTGCAGCCTTGTCTCCTGCAATCTGGAAACATATTGTTCAGTAAGGATCCTGGGCAAACTGCCCATCCCTGGATCATGTGACTGACTGAACTTTCAATATTGAGGGATTTAGTCAATAAAAGTTTGCAATATAAAAATTGTATCTTTCTGTGTCACCGATCAAGGCATTTAAGTCCACATTATCCAAGAAGGGGAAAATCCTGGCTTTGTGAACATGGCTTAGATATGGCTCAGAAATATGAGCAATGTCCATGGCCCCAAGACCAAATTTTCGAGTATGATCAAAGGGACAACTTCTAGCAACTGCCTTTATTGGGCCATGGAAAACAAAACATACCATTCCTTAGGCACCAATCACCAACTCAATGGGTGTGAGTATGGTCAGACAATAACATGGTAATGGTCATTCCTCTTATTATTCTGCACCTAAGGGTCAGTAAATGCGCAGAAAAGCCAGCAGAATAATACAAAAGGGGTTTTTACAGGAATGGAAGAAAACTTTTATTCTCACTTATTACCTAGGTCAGAAATTAATGGGAGTGTGTGCTATTCTGGAAGAGCACAGCAAGAATATGGCACTAAGCCTCTGGATGGAATGGTAAAGACCCTTTCCTGCAGATATTTGAGGCCTCTCTTCATCAGTCAGATGTGGTTTAGGGTTAGTACACGTGAAGTGCAACACAAACTCAGCTGATAAGACTGGATGACCAATTTGTTTAATCTGAGCCCCATCCAGGTTATCTCTCAGTTCTGCCTTGCTCTGTTTAATCTTTTTAATAAGTACTTCCCTGTACTGGCATGCAGCACCTACACTTCTCGTGGCAGTCAGTGTTACTGAAAGTCAATCAAACTGAAAACAAAAAACAAAAAAAACCCCTGAGAAATTGCATAATTCCAAATGTTTTTCCTTCCACATTCTCCCCACCCTATAGACTGCCACTTAGTAACATTTCTTTATTTAATCCCTTCTTAAAATACCCTTTTACCATTGAGAACTTTGCAACCGTTTGGGAGTGGGCCGAGTTGTTTGCTGTTTTGATGGAAAGAGAGAAACTAAATTATTTCCTGGCTGAGATTTATGTGTCAAGATTTATCTTGCAGCCAGATTTTTTTAGCCAAGTTATAAAATCTGAAGATAATTCCAGCTCCCATCATCAGTGACTTTTATGAAGCAATTCAGGATATTTGCAGGAATAAAAGGAAACTCCTCACCATGGAGGTTTGCATGGATATGAAGAGACACATTCCTGCACAGAAGGAAAGGGCAGGAACATATGTCGGCCTAAGCAGAGCTGTCAGGAAGCAGAATCCTACCTTACTAAAATCTCATGAACATGTTGATAAACCCATGTTTCTTTAATGCTTTGGATTCAAATTGAGAGTGAAGCAGAGGTTGCACTTGCCTGTGGACAAAACAAATTTGAGTTTTGCTTGAGACATAAGGCTTTTGGAAACTTAAGAGCAAATGCCCTGATGTGACACTGTAAAGATGTTCCTGATCTCCTGAGATTATTCATTTCAGTGCTGGTCAGCTGGAAGGTATTATGGTCATGTTTTCTACCAAAGGGACACAGAAATGCCTCACTAAGCCATGATACTTCATGTAGTTGTACTTCATCTTCTGTCACATTTGCCATGCCAGACCCTGTTGGGCTGACCCATATCTGAACAGTAAAGTGGCCAGAGCGGGTGTCAGGTGAACAGGATTAAAGGAAAGAATTGAGAGGAAGAGACAAGTAACTGGAAGTTCCAGAAACCCACAGTGAGACTTGTGTGCCTAAAACTCAAGGTCTCAGGCAAGACACCCCAAAAAGGCTGGGACAGTTGGCTGCTTCCACATGAGCAAGTCAGTTTGAGCAAGAGGAACGTATCTGTAGACTGAAGCTCTAGATATGTTTGGGGTGAGCAAACAGACAGGGAAAGGGCTCAGAAGGTGTGTGAAGGACCAGTTGTGGATCCCTCCTGTTCCCATTAGGAGCTGTCTCATACCACACAGGCATCTGGAGCAGTCTGGCTGTGTTTCCCCCAGGAGGAATCTACTCATTGTGCAGCAAAACCTCTCTGTGAACAGAACCAACAGTTGTCAAGCAAAATTACGTCTCCTACTCACCAGACTCATTCCCTGCCATGATGGAGATTGCACTAATTTGGCACATCTGACAAACTAAGACAGCTCTTGTTCCCTCAGGTGCTTTGCCTGAGCTCTGTGGCTTGGGAAACTTCAAACAGGAGACCTCACAACCATTGCAATGCAATTGGTTTCACATTTGCCTCTCATCCTTCCTGATGGGCCAGCTCCAGGCTCCGTAGGTGTTACCCTGGGCTGATGGAGACCCCTTGCAACTCAGTTGAGGACAGGAGGCAGGGAAGGATGTGCAGTGCAGCTCTGGGATTGCGAAATCAAATTATAACACAGAAGCAGAAGCTAGTGGCTCCCCAGAGTCATCTCCTACCACAGCTCTCTACTTTCTCTCCCTGAAGTTCCTCTGGAGGCTCAAGCAAAGAAGAGGCTGGCTGAGCTCTGAATCAACTTGCCTATTTCCTGCCACTTGGTGCATGGCAAATCTTTACTGGTGCAGACACCCATGCTCTCCCAAACTCCTACCTTTTTTAACAGCAGTTGAGCCAACAATTACTGGGAGAACACTGAGCCTGTGAAGCCGCCTTGGCTGTGTTTCAATGTCTTCTGGAAAGATCCTAATGCAACAAAGACGTTCATAATATATTTGCACTTGCAACTAAGTGCTGGCTACACTTGAGCTTGTCTGTAACGAGCTTTCTCCACAGTGGTAAATACAGGCAAAGAGACAGGCATATTGGTTCCAGAGTTACATGGGAAGGAAGGCAGATGTTTAGCAGCAAAAGGAACTCAGTAGATACAAGGATATTTCTTCCCAGCTCTGCTAATCACTGTCCATGCCTTAAAGCCAGGTCAAAATTGTTTAGGCACTCCAGTTCTGAAGTGAGTTCCTGAGATAAAACCAGAACAACTGTAGGTTGGAGCTGGACTGAGTTCCACAGATGTTCAAATCCACTAAAAAATGTCAAGAAATGTGGCTAACCTTTTATTTTTGGGGCTGGAGAGTGACAGACCAGAGAAGATGCTTTGCTATGGACTCAAGGCTTGCTTACATGACTAGGCAGGAATTTGAACATGGCAACAGAAAGGAGCACAAAAGTAATGTGGCAGCTAAAGAAGCTGCCATCTGTCCAACAGCTCCATGACAGCTTAGACATGCCTTTTGGACCCAGTGGTGTCATTGCTGGGAAGGTGTAAACTCATGTTTTACATTAATGACTTAAATTTAATGAAGACTGTTGAAAATGCATGCCACATCCTTCGATTGCTGAGGGAATAATTCCCAGGGATTTCAAAGCTTAGTTATTCAAAAAACTTTTCAGTCAATTAGAACTGATGCATATATAACAATAATAAAGAAACACAAAAATTATAGGGATAATTCAACTTAAATATCAGTTGATTCAATTACTGAGCTCAGCCCCCAAAGTTCAGGTAAAAGAAGATCTCACAAACAGTGTTCCACCTCTACCACTTCTCAAAGTAGATCAATACCCTAAACTAACAGAACTACTTCCATCCAAAAAATTCGGAATGTGGCTTAATATTTCAAACTCATTTATTACTTTACTTTCTATGTATAACTCGTAGTTTTGGAGAGCTATACAAAACCACATAAAAGGGAAAGGAAAAGGGAGGGGCTATAGTAAATTCTGCATTACCTGAGAAGATAGGTAAGTGTCTTCTTGTGCCAACTCCCCTTGGTGTTAAATTGCAGGAAGGTGTTACATGCAGTTAAAACCTCATTGACTCTGAGCTGAATTTTACATCTTGGGTGGTGACACAGTGGTTACAATTGCGGGTTGCCTGGACTTTAAAAATGTGGTTAAATTACAATAAAGTTACAGTAATGGCCATGACAAAGAACCTCTGTAACAACCACAAATGAGCACTCTTCAATCTTCACCCTGTGTGTCTGTTATGAGTTTTACCACTTCAGGCTTTGCAGCTCACAAGTTATTCTCATACAGCATCTGCAACTGTTGCAGAAGCTCAGAGAAAGAGGACACAGCTCTGCTCAGCTCTGACAAATAACAATCAATTCACATTACAGGTTGTCCATGTCTTCCAGGGCAATACAGTGTCGTGGGGCACTTTCACTCCTTATAGCCAGCTGTGTCAAGAGCTTCCTGAAGGCTACCCCAAAAATCTGTCTCGCTATTTCATCGGGACCAAAAAAAACCACAACTGTGTAGCAGGCACGAGAAGATGTTATTCCATCATCCTTTTCAACAGCTGCTGGACACCTCTGAGCACAACCATCAGCGTGATGCATCGCCGTGTCCCCAGCTGGTGGCAGGTCAGCAGTGTGCTGCAGATCTCCATGTCCTTCCTGCTCCTTTTCAAACTCCACCGTGTCAGCTGAGTTGAACCAGTTTTCTGGATGCCTTCCCACTTCCTTAATACTTCAGCAAACAGCACTAAGAGTGAGAAAGGGCTCAGTGCACATCTTTGAAGGAACCCAGGCCTGACAAGCTCTTCTTGGCTGTTGTTGCTGTGTCAGAGATCTATTTGCCTTTGTTTTCCCCTTGTTCTTAAAGCTGCTCTATAGTGTGTTTTACTGCATTTGATGGGGAACTTTAAAAGGCTCCATACAGAAATGGTTTTTCTCATGCTGGCTCCTCAGCTACAGTAGAAATTGGAAAGATGGTGCCTTGGACAGCTTCTGACCCTGCTCTCAAGGCTGCTTCTTATTCACTCCCCTGGTTCAGATTTCTTTGTAAACATGTCTGTACATGATTTCCTATGACCCACAGGGGGGAAAATCCCTAAAAATGGGTTTTGGGGCAGGGACACTGAATTATATGTAGTATAGTCCCAAACCCCGTATTTTCTGTCAGCCAAACTAGAAAATAACACACTGTCCAATATGAAGCAATGAGGGCAACAAGAATCAGTTCTCTTTAAACCAGATTGTATCAGACTTCCTGTATAAAATTGTTGGAAGTCATTCCTTTTGCTCACCAAACGACTTCAGCAGGTGCATGTATTTTCTAGAAAAGAGATCCAACCTCTTTTTCAGTGATAGAAAATCCATCATGACCCCTGGCAAACTAAAGATTAATGATCTACTTCACTTCAAAAAAACACTGTATTTAGGTTGGGTTATATCGACACAGATTGCTGCCAGTTTCAAGCTGCAGGTCAAAAAAGAAAAATATCTAAGGCACAATAGTTCTGGTTTGATTTCTGAGTCAGGAAATCCTTGCTGTAATTGTAGTCTCCCAGGTAAGACACACTTCCCCCCGTGCTCTCACGCAGACCACATCCAGGTGTTTGAGGAGGTTCTACTTTCCTCTTCAGAGAAACACAGTGGCCTCTAGCAATGGCTAATTACCACTCTGATGATTGACAAAGTGCCAAGCAGTGAGCGCTGCTACCTCCATAACCAATAATTACATTTTTGTCAGGCTGCCAAGGTCCTCACACACACCTGCACGCTGCCCACACAGTTGTTACGATGAGGTTTATAATAATTAATTGTAACATTCCTATCACGCATCTCCCCACCCGCTTCCAGCAGTGACATGTAAATCCAGCGATGAGCATGTCTAATTTCCTCTCCTTGTTAACCTTAGAGTAAAGCCAGTTAAGAACATCTTCTGTTTGCATCCTTTGAAGCATTGAGTCATTTTTTTTTTTCATGACATGTTAATTTAATTCTAGGTGAGGAATAACATTTTTTTTCTCTTCTTCTTCTATTTTACTCTGGTTATTTGTTCACGCCTTCCTGACTAGTCTAGACAGCCCTACCACTTATGATTTTCCTGAGATGGATGCTTTCCAAACAGTACAGCTCTCCTCCCACAGAACATGGGCCCAGCTTCACAAAATCAAACCTCTTCCCACAGATCACCATTTCCCCAGCTCTCAACTGACTTCCAGAACTGAAGAGGTAGGATCTAAAGACCATGCAAGACATTCATCGCCTCCAGGATCTTTCCCAATTTCCAAAGGCATCTACCGTCCACGTAGCATCCCATCAAGTTGCATCCCTCATTTCTACCCCCTCCCTACTTCATGCTCACCCCTGGAACCTCCCAACCTGCTAACATTGATGAGCCCCTGTTGCAGTGCTGGTCTTGCTGGTCTTTGTGCTGCCCTTTTTGGGAAAGCAAAAAACCCTGTTGAAATTTTCTTTCTCCCTGATTTGCTTCTAATCTGTTTTGCATTTAATTCTTTCTTTTTCTTTATTTTTTTTCCCCGCACCATGTTCTGTTTTTAAATCCTTCTCAGTTTTCACTTTCTCTCACAGGTTGCTGGCACTACTGACATTCATCTGCACTTAATCTTCTTGGGGTTAAGTCTTACACACAAATATTTGCTTTCCCTGTTGGCACTTCCAACAGTCTAGGCAAAACTTTGAAATTTCCCTGTGGCAATAGCAGTGGGAGGTCCCAGACAGCCAGGGAAGGGGCTTCACTCCCTCTTTTCTCAAGAACTTGCATTGCAGAGTGTTAGTGGTAGCTGATCCCTATCCAGGATAGGGGAGGAACAACCTTCTCTGAGTCTCAGACATGAAGCTTGGTCTGTAATTTTGAGTCCTGTCCCTGTGAGAGGGTTGAGGATAAAGGTCTACACAACCTTGAAGGCTATGAAAGGAGTAAATAGACACTGACAACATCTTCTAGAAGAACTGTGAGTATCTGATAATAAAGTAGGAAACAGGTTGAAGGCAATCAAAAAGTTGTGATTCTCAAGAGAAGGCTGGACAGCTTTACAGGAAGTAAATTGACTGGATGTCACTGAATATATAGAAACAAATAAATGTATGGAAATTGCTTCACCCCAAAGACTTCTTCACCTGAAAACACTGGAGAATGGTAGAGCATCAGCTAGAATTCTCTTCCTGTACTCTTCCATGGATACTTGACTTAGGTATCTCCTGACATACTGTGGGTCTTGGGGTGGGGACAGGGGAGAATGCTGACAGTCTTTTGTGCTACTTCCTCAGAAAACTGCCATTTTGCATCAATTCAGGACTTCTGACAATAAAACACGTAACAAAAGGACTCCTGTACCCCACTCTGTTGGCTAAAGCATTTAGAGTGTTGTATGCAATGAAATTCAATCTTTCCTCCCATTTTAAGATTAATACTGAAGTAGACAAGCTCCTTAACTCCATTCAACTAATACTTAAATACATCCAACCAAGAAGCCAATCCAAAGCTGGAATGTTTATCATACAATGCATAGAAAAAATGTGTTCAGAGTCACATCTACAGTGTATACTTGAAACAGCCCTAAAATCAAAGTTGAAGTAATTCAAACAGCCCCATGACAGCTCCATTAACGTTGACTGCATTAGAAAGATTATTCCAGTTGTTCTGCAAGCTTTAGAGTTAAAGGCTTTCTGTGTAAGAGACAATGTTCCCTTTCGGTAGGGTATTGATAACATATGTGTCCTCTCTTTTTTTTTCTTTTCCTGACATTATTTTTAAAAATGGGGGGTTTTATTTCTTTTACACATTTTGCACCATTTCCTAAATCAGTCCATGATTGACCACAGGCCTCAAAAAAAAAAAAGGGGACAGAGGTTTCAGAATTTCAAAACACACGGAATTGCTTTAAAGCAATTGGATTTAAATCCACAAAATAAAACTACATCCTTCATGCATTCAGTAAATTTTATCCAAAAGGCTTTATAAGCTAGAAGATAAAGACTCCAAAATGCATCATAAGCTCCTGCCAAATTCAAGCCACCTGCTCCACACAGCAACAGACACAGAAGGAGGACTCCAGGCATGCTGCAGTGCTTGATTCAAGCTCTGGACTTTTCTTCATCCACTGACTCTAATCTGGAACTGTTGTATCCAGACAAAAAATCCAGTGAGACAGAGCCAGTCATGGTCAAGGTGTTGTGGCATAAATGGCCCAGGACCACATGAGTCCCTTTCAGACACAAGTTCATATGTGGCCAAGGCCAGACCACAATATGAGCTCAAATGACCTCTGTTACTGCAATTA
>WAAG01089995.1:49497-63000 GCA_013390105.1 Tichodroma muraria
TATTGTCTTTGCCCAAAGGCCAGAAGAATCTGAAAACAATTATTTGCAGGGTTACACCTGGCACTGGATGCAACATTGGGAAATCTTTCCACTCCCATATTGTGCTGGGCAAGGATTTCCAAGTCCCTGTGCTGCTCTAGAGAAGTCAGGAATATTGACTGTGGATAAAACTGCAAGGGAAGGGAAAAGAAAAGAACAAGAAAAAGAAAAGAACAAGAAAAAGAAAAAGAAAAAGAAAAAGAAAAAGAAAAAGAAAAAGAAAAAGAAAAAGAAAAAGAAAAAGAAAAAGAAAAAGAAAAAGAAAAAGAAAAAGAAAAAGGAAAAGGAAAAGAGAAAAAGAAAAAATATTTCCTAGGACTTGGAAACGAGGAAGGATACTGTATCTGAAAAATACTGAGAGCAAACATTAACACTTCAATAGCCACGTTCCCAGCTCAATAGCTGTGGGGTTGAGGCTACCCCAGGACACTGCCAATGTGTAAGTTAATGTTTAAAGATATGTGTGGGCTTAGGAGCAGAATAAAGTACACACTGAGCCCTGGGCAAGCCTGAGATTTCTCCATTTCAAACATAGGAAATGCTGTAAATACCATAGCAAATGCAATTACCAGAGCGTGATAAACACCACTTCGTTAGCAGAGATCACAGGAGGCTTCTCCTGTTTCAGACATTTCTGACAATGAGCAGGAACCAGAGGTTGATCCTGAAGTCCAGACACAGAACAGGCAGGCAAATGCCTTAGGGATGCCTCCAGTCTGGGATTTTGTTTTTAGCCCTTCTCTGGCCTGATGCTTTGATGGAAGATGTCCATATCCTCGACATCTGTAATGTGTTTCTTGAGCAATGACTGTCTGTAAGGATGGGATGCATTCCAGCCGCTCCAGAGTGCCACTGATTTGGAAGCACCAGGACATTTCCCATCAGTAGTTCAGCTGCTTTCAGACATGGGTTAAATTTAGGAGGATTTTGTCACTGGATGTGGTTTCAAGCCATTTTTATTGCAACAGGCAAGATTTGAGCACAAAATATTATTGCCAAGGCACATTTAATCGATGATTCTACACCTTTGGGAAAAGAATCACATTTGTTCCTCTGCCCTTTGAAACCAAGACTTAGGAAACCACAGGCTCAATTAGGATTTCAAGGGACAGATCATGAAGTGTTAAACTCAAACAAAATGTTCCTGAGCGTAAAATGTGTAAAAGGACAAAAACCCAAATCATTGATGGTAGTAACAACCCTTCCACAGAGTCTTCTTAACAGTGTTTCTTTCCAATCCTCAGAGGATTTTCACAACACCAGCACTTGTGTCCAGCATGGCACAGAGAACTTGGAAGTGATTTTTAGAAAAATTCACCTCCAGGTTGTCTTTTTGAATCCAGGTCATGGAGGTGGTCTTTGGATGCTACCTGGTACCTCCTGCAGCTGCTCAGCCACAGAGTGGGGGACATAAACCCTCTCCAGAGAGAGCAGCACAAACATCCAGTTTGAAGAGTAAGAGGAGAGGGACAGGGGGCTCTGAAAGCCCATACAGTTCCTCCCAGAGCCATGTCATGAGCCACACAATGGCTCTTCCTCCAGAGGCAGCCAGCCAAAGAGGAATGTCTTCTTCTGACCCACCTCAATCTCCCAGCTTGACCCAAGCTTTGTAAATAATGGAGATTTTACCACATCAGTGGGCCACATATTTTGGTGGGCTATTTCTTCATTTCCTATTTCCATGAGTTATTTTAATTTTCTCTCATTTACATTGTTACTTTTTCTTTGTCTGTACTCACAGACAAGTTTCCAGCAGAGGTATTTACAGACCAAGTAACTTTCTTCCTCACAAATAAGCCATGTATACAGAGATTCTCACTTAAGACAACTTTTACAGACAATGAATAAACTCTCTCTCAGCCAACCTAGACCTCAGAACTCTTCTAAAGTATGAGCAGGCATGTGGCAGAGGTGCCCCATGGTTACTGTGACTAAGCCACTTCCTCATTATTGCTCATCTTCCACACCCAAGGATGTTCTTTAAAGGTGGAAAACAACTTCTTCACTCTGCAACAAAATGGAGCATTTTGGGTGGATGCAGTCACTGTGTTTTTGCTTCAAAGGCTTTGAAACAGGATTTTTTTCTTTCTTTCTTTTTCTTTCTTTCTTTCTTTTTCTTTCTTTCTTTCTTTCTTTCTTTCTTTCTTTCTTTCTTTCTTTCATTCATTCTTTCCCCATGTAAAGGAAATTAGGACTTAAAGCATCTGAAATTCTATTCCTATCCTGAGCCATTGTCAGTCCAAGCTGTTCCTCCACTGTGACTTTCCCTCCTTCTCTCCCCAGCCATCATCCAGTTAAACAATTAAATAATTTTCCACAACGAAAAATCTAATAAACAACATCCAGAAGAACATATTTTTGTTTGTACCCTGTTTAAAGGCTCTGGAAATACAAAAAGAAAGCCAAACCAACAATTGTGCTCTGAAATGGGTGTACAGCAAAGGCAAATGAAGGCAATAAACTCATTGCATTTTGAGGAAATGAAGAGGATACATCCACCTAAAGAAGAAATCCAGACTTCATACCACCAACATGCTCTGTTTGAAAAACAACCAAACTCCAGCTGCTTATGTGTCACCCACATGAAGAAAACTCCCAGCTCAAAGTACAGCACTACCTGTGCAATAAGGCTGCAAGTGATGGAAAGAGGAAGAGCACAGGATTTTGACAAATAGGTTTACAGGCGAAAAAAAGTAATTCAGACAGTTTTTTCCAGTCCCAGAGGGCATGAATCCAGGATCAAAAAGAATTGTCTCCACTGGACTGGGATACAGAGCCCAACACACCTGCCTTGCTTTTACCTCTGCAGAATGGAAATAGTTCTCCTGCTGCCCCTGCATAGTGAAGAAGATGGGTCAGTTTGAGGATAACAGTATGTAAATACCAGCTTGCATTTTAGTCCCACATCTTGTTTCCATGTAAAACATTGCACCAACATTCCCCCTTGCAGCTGCTACTGGTTCGTTACTGATCTAGGAAATGCAAAAATACTGAAGAAAAAGTCCATTAAGTGCTTTCAGATCTCAGGAAATATTTTTTTTTTCCTTGTTTGCTCTTAAGTCTTTTGGGCAGAAATTTAAACCTGTCTTTTTAGTCATATTATTTTTGTTTTGTATTTTACAGTGTCATGGAAACTTGCTTCACCCTCAGTGCATTTTTCCCTGATGTCATTCCTTTTACAGATAACTCAACCAACTGTTGCAGCAGCCTTGTTCCAAAACAAAATTGACAGACTGGGGCAGCAAAAGGAGGGAGTCACTGCATCAGCTGCCAGAGGCACCTGCAATGATTTGTGCAGCAACCAGCTGCAGTTGGTCCACCAAAACCGTATGTTCCCTCGAAACAGGGAACATATGTGGGTCCCTCGAAACCAGGCACTTTGGTTTGTCACTTCATATTAGCTGCTGCAAGGGGCTGAGTGCTGCCAGGGCCAGTGGCCAAGCCAAGCCTGGCACCACATGGCTGCTCCTGGCCAAGCACAACAGGGCAAGGACACTTCTCCAGGGGAATTTGGAAAGGTACTTGGCTGGCGGAGGCAGGACCGGCTTTAAAAGGTTCCGTCTGCAGCTTCCATTAGGGACCTGAACTCCTGCTGCCTCAGAGACAATTTGGCTTGTCATTTGTGAAAATAAACATCAAAATGCATGGGCTGGGAGGAACTATGTCCCAAATTAAAAGATTTCATCTCCCTTCAAGCCACAATGGCTGATCTGGTTACAGGCAGCATCACAGGTGTCCTGTCTGCCAGCTGCCACCTGGATTTTGGTGGCTGTTGATTTTAATAAATGTTTTTTAATAAATGTTTTGCTCCTTCTTTTTCTGTATTTATCTCACAGGTGGGTCAGGAGAAAGAGAAAAACTGAAATAAAATACTTTCCCTGGGTTCAAGGTCAACAGCAACTAAAACAAAGGATAGGTCTGTCCACAGTGCTTGTAGGAGCATCATGTCCATCAAGAAGGTCCAGGACTGCTGATCTGAATCATCCTTTCCACGTGCTGACCAACACAAAGTATCGCTTTGCACACAAAAAACACCCAACTCATCTACAGACTCACAGATTTACAGAAGGACATGGTGGCTCCCATAATTGGGCTGAACAACACATAGTATGGGTACCTCCCTCATTAATTTTGGCAGATCTTGTTCCAGAAAACTTGCCTGAGACTCATTCTGAATGTATTCCCCAAGAGTTGGCTCAAAACAAGGTCTAGGAAAATCCAAACAGGTGAAGAGCCATGTGCAGCTAGCTCTGATGTTTGCTTTGCCCTCCTGCTCTCAACCCAACCAAAAGTGTCGGAATAGCCCCAGTGTGTTACTGTGAGCAGGATGCCAGGACTCATATTTGAGCATCTTTCAGTGGCTCCCAGGCAAAGTGGGTACCTCCACCCTCTGAGACTGAAATGTCATGGGACAAGTATTACTTGTAAGCATGACTGGATCCAAAAAAAGCACGATCTGCTTCTTTAGACTGCACATTCTGTTTTGCCTTGGGTTAGTAAGATGATACATTCACCTTAAGAATACCAGCCTCAGCTCTTCTCCTTGGACAACATGTCCCAGGTATCTGGGAAGCACCTTAAGTACACAAACCTCTGTTGAGGAAGGGGATTTGGCTGTGGACACAAGCTCTTTCAAGCATCCATTGCCCTGCACCACTCAATTTCACAGCCCAGATCCCCACCAAGCCTTTCCCTGCACCTCTCCCTTCATTTTTCGGAGCCTACATGTGGTGGGATGTCCCTTCTCACTTTCCCACTCTGGGGAGGCCATGAACAGGAGAGCAGGAAAGCAGAGATATCACTCACACTCAGGGAAGGAGACAGTGGACTGAAGTCAGCCTCCTCATGTCTTCTAGTTGCCATTTTTCCCATGACAGTGTCATCTCCAAAGCGGATGGATGAGAGGTCCACCACTTATTACAATGCTGCAATTCCCAGCCCACCTTCACATGTGGACACTCAGGGTGGGCTTCAATCTTCCCACTGCCCCCTCCCCCCCCCCCNCACTTCTGTGTTAGCATAGAGGGAACATGACCAGCTCAATGAAAGTCCCACCTCTCTTACTCACACAGTGCCTTGGCCCTTGGCTAAGAGGTAAGGGGCTCCCAAAAAACCCTTCATCCAGATGAGAAAGCATTGCAGCAGGGTTTGTGCCCAGCAGCACAAATCCAGCACTGCAAGCCTTGCAGTCATGTCTGGGCTGGAAAGCCCAAGGGTATGATATCCCTGCAGCCAGCCTTGGACCTGAAACAGAGGAGGGACAACAGGGTCCCTTCAGCCCCACCTTTGTGTCTCTCAGCATGCAGAGCTCAGCCTACAACTATCAACTGCCTCCATGGCCATCAGCCAGATGGAGAATCCAAAAGGTGTCCTGGGGCTGGGGTCAGATGCCTGTTCACCACCAAGTTCAAGTACAGCAGCAGATAGCCTTGTGCCATGAAATATGGAATGATTTAGAGCATTTGGCAGAACTTTATTAAAGTGTGACTCTGGATAATTAAAAGCAGCCTGGAGCCATGTGGGTCTCCCTTCCCTGCCAATTCCTGGAAGGATTGCTGCTTCACCCTTCGGGGAGGCAGCAGTACATACAAACACACACATACTCCTGGTTGTCTTGGCATTTCCTTGCTCGGCGAGCTGGAAACTGGATATTTTAAGGATATTATGTACTTGGATGTGCCTGAGACACAGTCAGAGAGAGCTGTGCTCTGGAGTAATCTGCATTGCCTGATAGGCAGCAAGCTGGTCCAGACACGTTCATCAGGAGCTGAGGAACTCTTTAGAGCTCCCCTGCTGGTACCAGGAGGGTGCTAAGTGGGAGTCTCACCTTGGCACCTCCCCGCCAGCTGGCTGCTGTGGGGGACAAGAGTTCAGATGGGTGGGGAAAAGCTCCATTTTCAATCCCGAATTCTGACTGTTAACAAATGATACCAAATCCAAGGCTCACAGGTTGCATCAGGTCATCCCTCCTGCATTGTGTATGAAAACCAGCTGATCTACCCCCAGCAGAAATAACGTGTCTCTAAGAAACAACTGAAAACCAGAGATATCACCCCATTTTTCTCCTGGGAAGGACTGTTCAGAACACCTTCTGGGTGTTATAAATATGCTAGAGACCATATGCAATGGAAACATCCTGTGGATAAGGCTATTGTGTATTCCTTTGTGATCTTTTAGTCTGTGTTTTGTCAGCCTGTGTGCATGTAAAAGATAGAAAACCATAGAAAAAGATAGAAAAGATGAAAAAGATAGAAAACTGATAGGGATATGCCAGTCAGAACTCTAAGAGTCCCCTACCACAGCCTGGGTGTGAAGATTCAGAAAAGAATCAATGCCATTTCTGTGCCAAAAGACTCCTGGGGATGTTATCCAAATCTATCAATTGTCTCGTGGTCTTCCTTTGCCCCAGACACTTGTCAGCAGTTCTCCATTTCATCTGATATTGCTTACATATACTCAAATTAAACACAGATCATAGGGAGGAGATACGCCCTGGGTGGGTTTCTGGGAAGAAAACAAAAGTGCTGTAAATCACTATGAAAACAACCCAGAAGTGATGGCACTTTCTATCATGCTATTAGGTTCATGGAGAAACAACTCCTCTAACCAATGACAGGGCAAGAAACCACATGTAAAAGATTTTCAAACCTCTAGATATTGGGCCTCACTTTAATTCTATTTTGAGGTCTTTTTGTACTGCCCTTGCCACGTAACACTGTTTTTAACTGAGATTATTTTGTATTTCCCTAGTGCCTTAAGACCAGAGAAGGGAGAATGTCTAATGCAGCTCATGCCACAAGCACACACAAAAACTCAGTACATGAGAATGAAAGAGAACTGTCTTCACCAATCCTTGATGCTACCTGCTCTTTTTCAGACTGCTTCTTTTCCTAAAACTGCTGGCTCTGGACTCCATGACCAGCATTTTCCAGTCTTGAAATTCATCTCCCAGCAGTCGTAGAGGAGAGAGAACTCTGCAAGAGCAGAAACTCTTAACTTAAATAAGAGAAAAAAAAAGATTACTTTTTCATTTTAATTTTGTAGGCAACATGGACAACACAGTTATCAGCTTATTTTTCCTAGTGGCCGGGATTTGCAAGACTCACAGAGCAGAGTCACTTTTGGCATCAGCAATGTCCATCTCAGCCATCACAGGAAGACCTCTGAATTCCTTGAAGACCATGCATCCAAGGCAGCTCAAGCTCACTCTGGACGTGATACTATTTAATCACTTCCAAAATCAGGGTGGTCTGAAAAGTTATGGGGACTTCCCCAACTTTCCTTCTTTCTTCCCCCTCTCTGGGGGCATGCTGCCTGAGAGATGGATCAAAGCAAGTCCCCATAGCAAACATCATGTGAACAAGCCCTTCTCTGGTAGGCAAAGAGGTTTAGTACAAGCGAACATCTCTCTGTGACTTGTGCCCTTATTGTGCTGTGAGGTGTCACTGATTGACACCCACTACCATTCACCTGTCTGAGAGCATCAAGGAAGAGACATGCTGGGACCAGCAGATGTGCTGCTGCTCACAGGTGGGCTCAGGGATTCACCCAACCCAGTGGCTCCCAGTCCATGCACACGGGAGCTGCTAAAATACAAATAATTCTGAAACTATTTCCTCTACTTCCACAGAGGAAGAATGTAATTTAATTGATTTTTGCTTTGCACAGTAATGGCAAGGTCACTTATGCAATTACATTGCTTTTCTTATCTAGTTCCCTCCTCAGCTGCTTCAAAGTCTTCCAGGTGTCCCAGTCAAGTCATTAGTCTGTTACAGCAGCCATGGTGCCACCAGAGAAGATCCAAACCTGAAGATGCTAGATATTTGTAGACTGCCGGGCTAACCCACTAATTACCCTGCTTTTAGTTTGGAACACCGACTACTCTCATAAAAGCTTTATTATTACCCAGATAAAGCTCTGGATGTCTCTCAGAAGGCAAGTCCATTCATCTAAATCAATTGAGGTAACAGCGTGGTTGTGGCTCTGCTGCTGGAGTCAATGCAGGGAGAGAGGCTTAATAAAAGGTATAGTCTCCCCCTGCAATCTCTGAGCTTAATTGAAGTTATTGGATTCCTTAATTCCCATGGACTTTATCTCAGTGTGCTCTCACTGTTGCTCACAATTGGGCTGACACCTTGACATCAGTCCCTTGCTGTGATGCACGTGGGGTCATTTTCAGCTCTCCTGCACACATAAAGGGGGAGGCCAAAAGAGCACATTTCCTTACTGACCTGTTGACAAAACCAGTTCAAGCCCCTTTGAATAATAACTACAAGTGCTGCTAGAGATTTCTACTGTCCTTATCGACACCAGATCTCAAGTCACTTCTCATGTAATCCCTTGTGTTCAGACAAAGAAACAAGGTCCTCTTTATGAGATCACACAACCCTGCAGAAGGCCAGAAGGAAAAATTACAGCTCCTAGATTTGCACTAAAATGGTGAAACTCTGCAAGGGGGATAGATTTCAATCCCAAAGTGCTACATCATCCCTCAGTTTTAGAAACAACCTTGTGGAAACCACTGCAACAATGAGCTGGACTAAAGAGATCTGCAAACATCACTAAGGGGCTGAGACAAAAAGTCAAGATGAAGCCACATTAGTATTTGCATCTGCAAATGTGGAGACCAAAATGCAAGTGCCTAAAGAAACAACAGCAGGAGCTACCATTGTACTCTGAAATGGCCAGAACAAGCACCTAAGTGATTTTACGAGACTGTGGAGTTACTGGAAAACTATGGAAAGTGGTATTTGGCTCTTAGCCCAGACTGCAAGGGGCTTTAAAATGCAGCTGGAATTTGCTTACAGCAAAAGCAGCAGGCCCAGGATGAGGAAAGTATTATACTCAAAGAGGTGTGCCTTGGGTCTGACCTCTTTTCATCACATGCCATGGGGCTTTCCAAAAATTAAAAGCATTTTACTGTGATGGAAAAGGCAGGTGGCACATCTCAGTGCATCAAAAAGTTCCTGCACATCTCTTTGCTCTCTTTTGCATCGTAAGACACATTTGCTGGAAGGAGGAAAAGGAGCTGTCAGTGTTTTCCTTGTTTCACCCCTTGGACAGCCCAGCCAAGGCTGCCCGCATGGAAGGAGCACTGCAGACAGGAGAGGCCAAGAGGAAGGACAACATGTCAGTGGTCACTTCTGGCTCACCTGCTCCATAAACAGCTCAAGCACACCCTGCTGAAGGGACCTCTGGCTTGGAGTAATATCACATGAGGCAAAGACACTCATCCATCATGGGATTTTCTCACATTCTGGCTGAGCATCCCGGAGCTGCAAACACTAACTATCCATTGCAACTGCACGTGCTTTTAGCACCAAACTTTCCCTTAAAGTGTCCACCCCAGAAATGTATAAAGAGCAGGATTCCAAAAGACTTTCAGAGTATGGGATTTGGCTGTAAACAGAAAATTTCATCATTCCTTTATTCCAAACTTCCTCTGGCCTGCTGCTATCTAAATTGTCCCTGCAGCAGCTGTTCCAACACCTGGAGGCAGGACTCTACCTATGAACTCCTCAAATGAGACTTTCATTCCAGCTGCCTTCTGCTCTGAATGTCTCAACATTTCCACCTCTGCTCTCTGACTGCACAAAACATCTATGATATATTTTAAGTAACAATTTATGTCAGGACACAGCAGTTAGTGAGAGCCCTGACTCCTCACTACGGTATGAGTCTCATCAGACAACCCTTCCCTCTCTGCCCAAGCTGTCCCAACTTGACACCATCACAGAACACCCCTTTGAATGTACCCAGGCTCCCAAAGAGGCTCTTTTTCAAAAACTTCAAGAATAATGCTCTGAGTTACGTTCACTGTCTGTGCCATGAAGCTGGCACACACCACAGATTTCAGCTTAGGAGCCAGCATGGGGCAGCTCGGCCGAGCACATTTGGAAACAGAAACTGGTCACACTGTGACAGGATCCCAGCAGACACAGTGACAATTGGGAAAGCCACCACTACATGTAACAAGGTAGAGAGAGGAGGGAAACACTAAAGAAAGCTGTACCTGGGAAGAGCTGAGGAAAAAATTCCGAATATTGCAGCAGCTAGAAATGTCATCCCTTTCCCAGGCTGGGGCACGCAGGCGCTGGGAGCTGGCACTCAGCTGGGCAAACACAGATGCAGGAGCTGAATGGGAGCACAGTCAGCCCCAACTATTTTTAACTGGTGCAGAGGAAGCTTTTACTTCCATTACAAAGGCAAGACAAAGTGTCCATCAGTTGTGCTGAATTTGTTCAGTGGACGTGTGGGGGTTGAAGCACGTAAAGCCCCTGGCCCCTGTCTGTGACCAGCAGCTCTAATCCCCCCCAGTCTGCTCACAGCTGCACGGGTCAAAGAGAGCAACAGCTGAAATGCACTTTTGATACATACGCTGAGGGTTGCACCAATTTACCCTGGGAGTTTCTGCCTGGTGATTTCCATTAAGGCTGACCGGTAAGATTCACTGCTGGCATAAACGAGCACCAGCCCATCAAGATCCCCTGTGTTTAGCTCAGCATGACGAAATAAAAAGTGCAGAGGCATCACAAGCAGACACTGGCAGTTGGATCTGGTGGTCTCCCAATGCCAATTTGCTCCCCTGGACAAAAATCTGTGCATCTGGCAGCAGTAACACCTTTGCTTGCCAAGTTTGTTGCTTGTGGCACTGGGGAGCAGGGGCGGTGGGAGGGAGGAGGCAGGGCTGGGACCAGGGCTCTCCACCTCCCCCTTCTTGCCCAGACAGGGCTACAGCTCTGCAATTTAATTGTAGGATAATTAATTTCCTCTTAAACATCAATTTCTGCTGCTGTCCCAAGACATTAAACAGCACCATTCTACACTCCCTCCCCAAAATATCAGCAGCAAGAAAATACTTGCTCGCGGGGCATCCCAAGGAGAAGAGCTGTGTCACTGGCCAGATGGCCACACAGCAGCTCAAACTTTGTATGCTGGCATTTGGCCAAGTGGTGAAAGGAGAAGGCTCAGCCAGCTACTGAATTCCCTGCATCCATCTCCCAAGCAAGCCACTCATACATCTGCTCTCATACATAGACATCACGCCTTGAGTGAATCCACAGAAGACAAAAGCGATGACACCTGTCCTGTCCATCCTGACCTAGAGAGGTGCTTAAAATGCTATCAGCTACCAGAGGAAATCGCCAGCCTCACAAAACAAGGTTTGGCACTAAACCAGCTCTCCAAGTTCCACTTTCTCAAAAGTACATGCATATCCAGAATATGCACACACGTGACAGGTTGCTCCTCTCTGCCAAATAAGCATTTATTAAAATCCTGCATTTATTACACACACTACAATCCCATAAAGGGGCTCAGAAGCCAACAACAGTGGGCATCTTTGGATTTCCCACACGTTCTTAAGGGAGGATCGCCTAGAGGGTGAACTGCTTTCTGTGGCCTTCCTTGAAAGGAGAAACATTTCATCTGTCTTGTTCAGAAGTAAATTCTGGCATCACTCAGAGGAACCCTGCCCTCATTGCTCACATGAAACGCGCCTTCAAGTGTCTGTTTTTCCCCAGCTGCTACAAAGGCAGCTCAGGGCAATTGGTTCAATAGACGTTTATGCTGTTACGTGGAGTCAGGCAAGAATAATCCCTTACAGTCTGTCATGGTCCAGGCACTGCTCTCGCTACATGAGATGAACACAGAAGTTCAAAACTAAAGCTCTGCTCCTGAACATTTCAGCTGAAATTCAAAAATGAGGTCTAGAGGTACCAAACCCAAGAATGATCTGGGTGGGGGAGGACAGGATCACAAGTAATACTATTTTCAACCTATTGCTCATGAACAAGTTGATACCAAGCTTTGCTCAGGTCCACAGGAAGCTAAAGAGATTTAACACAGAGGTCAGCTTTGAAAACAGTTTAATATTTCCTCACCAATGTGTTACTTTGCTAGTGATTCTACTCAAGGAACAGGAAAATCAGGGACCTGCTGCTCTGCCTTCATATACATACGTTCACAAAGGACATGGGAATGCCTGTGCCCACTTTGAAAGCAAGCACTGGAAAACAAATGAATCCCTTACCCGGTTGTCCTCTTGAACCTCCCAGTCACTGGAGAAGCTCAACATGTGCTGTGCCTGTGAGCAGTTTGAAAACTGGAAAAGGCTGGCAAACATCCTTCTGTTCTCCTGGGTATCAGGGAAAATCGCCTCCTGGAAGTTGACTCCATGTGGCAGGAGGATGTAGTTCTCATCCATTCTGGAACACAGATTGCAAGATTGCACAGATTGCACTCTCTCTCCTGCAGAAGTCACCTGTCATACTTCAGCCTGGCTCAACAAAAAATCACACAGACTTTTAGCCAGCAAGTTGCTCTCAGCATTCCTGGCACATAAGTCACCAAAATGACAATTTCCACCATAAGGACTGGATGCAGCAAGCAGAAGCAGTAAGGACCAAAAAGGCTCCTTCCACCCTGCAGACATCTGTGAAACCCCATGAAGGAGGCAAAGCTGTATTTTGGGCCATAGTTTCTACTGAATTTGCATCACCTTGCCCAGAATTTAAGTACTCCTTCAAGCAGTCAATAAATAACTTGTGTCAATAAAATGTGTTTAAAGATGTTGCTGCAGACTAAGCCCTAGACAGCATCAAAATGAGTTTTGTTACGCACACAGTGTAAGAATATACCAAGCATTTCAAAACAAGCCACTGAGTAGTACTTTGCGAATGCTCTTCAATTGAAAGGTCACGGAGATGGCTCTGTTCCCACATTGTGGTTTATTTTCTTATTCTTTCGATGAGCTCGAAGTCAGAGTTTGGCTGGGACTCGGGAGAGTCGATGGAAAGCTATCGGGTGAGTATTTGGGGATTGGTTTCAAACTCCCATGCCAAACTTCGGCAAACAGGCGCTGGCCTCTCTCCAGCTCTGTGACCGTCCCGCCGTAAAAACAAAAGCAGCAGCACCCACGAGCTACTCAACAGCAGCTCCCTGTGCATGTGCTGGCCAACAGCGCTGGAATACTGTGGAAGTTTGGTGTTTCGGGCTTTTCTTTCCCTATGAAACTGTGAGTGGAAGCGCAAAGGAGAAGGCGCTGCGCGGAGAGCAGCAGCGGGACAGAGCGAACCCTCCGGGCAGGGACGGGCGCGCATCCCCCGCCCGCGGCGATGCCCCGGAGACGGGATGCGACATCCCAACCCCTCGCCGGATCCCCCTACCCCGGGACTCACCGGAGGAAGAAGAAATAAGCGTAGCCCTGCATGACGGTGTGCGAGTGGCAGGAGAAGTAGCCGAGGCCGGTGAGGTTGAGGCGGGAGCCGGCGGGCACCTCCAGCATGCTGCCCCACGCCTGGTCGCACAGCAGCTCGATCTCGGCCGAGTAAAAGAGGTCCCCCGCTCCCTGCTGGGGGCCGCCGGGGGGGCCCCTCTGCCAGGGCAGGTAGTTGTAGGCGCCGTAGGGGTCGGGGTGCAGCGCCAGCACCCGCGCGTACACGATGATCGCGGCCAGCTCGGCCC
>WAAG01089995.1:63072-76528 GCA_013390105.1 Tichodroma muraria
CTGAGAGCCGAGCAGGCAGGGGTGCGAAGGGGCGAGGATGCAGAGGGTCGAGGGGCAGGGGGTGTACGGGGGCAGAGATGCAAGAAGCAGAGATGCAAAGGGGAGGGATGGGAAAAGGCAGAGATGCGAAAGGAGCAGAAGCAAAGGGGAGGGATGTAAGTGAGAGAGGTGCAAAGGGGGAGGTGAAAAGGGAGGGATACAAAGGGGAGGGATGCAAAGGCAGAGTTGCAAAGAGGAGGAGGAGTGCAGAGGGAAGAGGTGGACAGGACGGAGACTGCAAAGAGGGAAGATGTAGAAGAGCAGAGATAGGAAAGGCAGGCATACTCCGGGGTAAGGGCAGCTGCTGCCAGACACTCCCTGAACTCGGGGTGAGCACTTGGTGGCACCCAGGGCTTTGGAAGGTGAAGGTGTGGCTCGTAGGGTTTTAGAAGTGCAAGGGTCCCCGTGGAGCAGGGGACTGTGCACAGGTCCCCTAGGAAAGAAAATCCTGGGAAAACTTAAGATGTGTTTGTGTAGAAATTTGTAACTCTAGTCATCCACTTCTCCCACTTCAAGTGAGGCTAGAGAAAAATTTGCAAGTGTAGGAGACCAGCTCTTCCTAGCAGCCCGCAATCATTTTCCAAAGGACATCTAGGTGCTTTGGAAATGGTGAGCAAGGTAAAAGTAAAAAGCCAGGTCTCAATATATTTTGACTTCCCACTGCTTCATCCTAGAACAGTCTGATGTAGCTTAGGGCTTCTCCAGCTTTTTGGCAGATAGCTCAAAGACTGACCCTCTCCACCCTTACAAACTGCTGTGGAGCTTCTCCCAAGGATCCCTGGGGGCCTTGCACCACTCACAGCCTCCAGCAGCCTCTTTCTATTTCAGTATTCTCCTTTTCCCACATCTGATCTCACTTGGAATAATAGTCAGGAGTGGGCATGGGACACTTAAAATCTTCTGGAGCCTTTTTTCTTGAAGCCTGTGTCTTCTGGAGGGAAGACACAGTCACAGTTAAATCTCTCCCTGGCTGTAAAGCATGTAGCATGTCCTGGCTGGTTCCTTTAATTTCACCCTCCATCTGTCTCCATCTGCTTCTCCAGTCCTCTGCAAGGACTAGGAGCTTTTGGAACCAGAAGGTGCCTCTTCGTTCCATGTTCATTCTGTGCCTGGTATAGGAGGGTCCTTGTGCAGGACTGGGGTTCAAAATAATGTGCAAAATAATGAATCGTCAGTTGAATAATGCTGAGTTAATTTCATAATAGTGAGACAAAACATCTTCAGTGACAAGTGTCTTCCTCTGGAATAGTTTCATCAGTCTCATCTGTGTGCTGAAGAGTTTAAGTAAGTAGTATTCATATTTCATGATGGCTTCATCATAGCTTTATGCATGAACAGCAAAGTTGGTTCTTGCCAAAAGAGAAACAGATTTTGATTTTTTTCCCTAAAATTTTCAGAATGACAAATAAAGTTTTTCTAAACT
Source organism: Tichodroma muraria (assembly GCA_013390105.1). Classification (NCBI taxonomy): domain Eukaryota; kingdom Metazoa; phylum Chordata; class Aves; order Passeriformes; family Sittidae; genus Tichodroma; species Tichodroma muraria. Next base: position 64,535 of record WAAG01089995.1, read on the forward strand.
TTTCCCTGTTTCTTGAAGATCAACAAATTACTTCCAACTTTCAGAAAAAAAAAAGTTTAAAAGACAATTTTGATTTTTTTTTAAAGAAAATACCCTCAAGAAACCCCAAAAGACCTACCAGCTCAGTATTTCTTTAATGTTAACCATTAGGAAAAAGTGCTTTTTGCTTTGGAACCTGAAGGGAAAAAACTGGTAGAGAAGGTTTCAGAGCCTCTTTCAGTAGGGTTTAGATAAATAAATAAAAAATAAAGAGCAAAACAAATAATTGAGGCTGATGTTGACTTCAGATAAAGCTGAGGCAGCTTTGGAGGCATTTTGTGCAATCCAGTGTAAATGGAGGCTTTGATAAGAACCTCAGGTTTCTATTGAGAAATGGTATCTTGAGATGCTGGCAAAGAACAAAGAAAGAAGTGCTGCTAGTGGTGGGAGAGATGTTCAGCCCATCCAAGGTGGTCTCTCCATGTCTGTCCACGTCTTTCCAAGTGGTATGACTGGTGTCAGAGCCTGGCAGCTTCACCCACACAAATCTTGTGTTCAATGTGGGCAGCAACATGCAAGTGTTTTATTACTTCAGTGCCACTACTCTGGAGGCAGAGCCCCAAGAAGCTGATGAGATGTTTGTAACCATAGGTTGGTTGGTTTTGTCCTGGGAACCAAATTCTCAGCTTGTATGAAATGCAGTTGCTATTTCCTCTGTGTATAGATACAAGATTGATATCTTCTGGGTAGAAAAGCCTCATATTTAACCTTCATCTCTGCTTACTGTATGTTGCAAGTAAATAATGGTCAACTGTCCTCAAACCACTTTGGAAATATCTGATCTAAGCTGTGCTCTGTTCTGCTGTTCCTCACATTTCACTTAGCCATCACATAACATAACATAATTTAGCTGGGAGGGAGGACAGGGTGAGAAAGGACAGGCAGCTCACAAGCATGGAAGCCTTTTCTTAATGCTACTATTAATAGTCTAAACTCTTTATATTTGATCAGGGTGTTTGAATCAGTGAGACAGCTCAGAAAACACAACAGCATTTGCTGGAGTACTCTGGTGCTGGCTGATACTCTCCAAATTGCTTTTAGGTGGTGATTACCAGAGTGTGGATGCAAATAATTAATGTACTGTGGAATTTCTCTGTCATTCTGCAGAGTGGTCATGTCAGCATTTTGAGGATGTAGCAGGCATCCATGGACCTGACTTCAGAGCTGAATGAGCTGAAGGGGGATCTTAGCCATAACTCTGGAGCAGACAGAGTAGGTGTGCAAGTCTGCACATTAAAATACCTCTCACTTGGAAGTGCCTAATTTCCTTGGTCTCTTCCATTTATGTTTACTGGTGCTGTGCCCACTGTAACTGTAAGGACTTGGAGTGGCTCATCTTCTCCCGTGCCCTCTGTGACATGTCCCCAGCTGAAACCTCTCCCTGTCAGGTGTCTCTCTGGAGATTCATCAAATGTGTAACCTTCCCTTCCCATACCAATAAGCTGATCCCTTTGCTGTTTCAGTTCATTAGCAACTCAGATGGGTAATATGGTAAAGAGTTCAAATCACCTACATTCAGTGATTAATATGATTTTGTTCTCAAATTTCTCTCCACAGAAGCACCATCAATTTTCTTCTCTCTTCCTTCATTTCTGAGGTAGTGAAAAGTAACAGGAGCATCTGAATCGTTTCCAGAAGTCCTTTCTCTTCCAGCTCTAGATAACGAGGAATTAGTGACATGAAGTAAGGATTTAAAGCCCTCCCTGGAGACTGCATCCTTCAGATCTGTGTTTGCTGTTTCTCTGCAGGGATCCACTGGCTGATCTGAGATGTTCTTCAGTGCAGTGTGAATACTTCTGTACTATGAACTCAGCGTGGGTCTGACAAGTGCCATAGCCAAAACCAGCTAATCAGAGCAGCACCAATAGAGCCAATTACTGTTCAGGCTGCACTCTCAGCCACTCATGCATGTGCCACAGTTATTCATTCACTTCCTCTGCTTAGATAGTCTTGTAGACTTTGAGACAGGCTCATGATTTTCCCAGGCAAGAGCTCTTCCTTTTTGTTTTTTCACACATTTTTACAGATATTTAAATCAAAGGTTTCTCCCCATGGGCTATGTAATTTTCTTTGCTGTTTCTGTGACAATGTGGGTGATTGAAACCTTTTAATAAAACATTGCTCTGCTGTGTCTCTCTCTGCCTCTAAAGTATTGACTGAGTTGGGTGTTAGTCCAGGTATCAAACAGGAAAGCACGGTGCTCAGTCTGGCTGCCTTTCTGATGGATGTAGGTGATCTGAAACCTCAGCCCAACTGTCTTTTATTTATATGTCTGCAGTGATTCCTTTGTAGCCCAGGGTACAAAATATCGAACCCAGATTTTTTTCTCCCCACCCACTGCTCTTTAAACTGGGTGACCTACAAAGATGAGTATTTGGCTGTGCTAGTATCCTCACAGAAAGAAATGTTTTTGTTAGCTTCTTCTATCTATGCTTCTCTAATTTGAGTCATTCTTCTCATAGTTTAACATTTGGTCCACTGTATTTAACTATTTTTGTACCAATGGCGGGCTGGCTGATTCCTATTAAAAAAAAAAAAAAAATCACATTCCATGGCCATAGTTCATGTTTTTTCTTTTGAAGAGTAATCATGACCATGAAGAAACTGGACCTGTCTTTGGGGATCAACTGGGAATACGCTGTTGTCTCAAAGAGTTTGGAAATATTTATTTTATGCACAGCAGTAAAAAGACTTTCTGTAATATCAATTGGAATTCAAATGGAAAAGTGACTAGAAGGATCAGATGGTTGGTATAGATGGAGATCTTTGGCTATACCTTCACTGTATCTTTCTGCCCTTTCTTGTCCCCTTTGGCCTTCACCCTTTCCCCTGTCCATCTTCACAGAATTGTAGAATGGGTTGGAAGACACCTTAGAGATTCCCTAGTTCCAACCTCCCTGTCGTGGGCAGGGACACCTTACACTAAACCAGGGGCTCCAAGACCCATCCAACCTGACGTTGAACACTCCCGGGGATGGGGCATCCACAGCTTCTCTGGACAACCTGTTCCAGTGCCTCGTCACCTCTCAGTAAAGAGTTTCCTCTTAATATCTAATATAAACCTACTCTCAGTTTGAAACCAATCCCCCTTCTCCCTTCTGCCCTCACTGTGGCTACTGAGTCCTGGTCTCCTTTCCCTCTGACAAACCTCACCGATTCAAATCAGTTTCCCTTGGATCTGGACCTCTGTCCTGTTAGCTGTGCTCTCCTACTGAAACTCCCATCTTAGCCTGATTCCCTGACATCTGGGGACATCTGGTCTTCATCTCAGACCCATCCTGTCTGAAGGGGAACTGTTTTTCTCTTATCCATCACTTGGACTTACAACCTGATGACATCCTCTCTTTTGACTTCCCTCCCTATTCTCAAGGCTGTGTTGACACTTTCCCTGTAGCCTCTCCCAGACATTCTCCCTTTGCTGCCATTCACACAACAAAGATGCTTTTTGGTTTCATGCCTGGAGTCCTGCAGCATCTTTTCCTGGCAGACCCAGCCTTGGCCCACCACTGCCTATCCAACTTATTGCCACACCCAGTCCTTTTCCAGTTCATCATGACTGAGCATGTTTACCTCCCATCTCTTCCTTGGATTCCCTTGGCTCCCTACCTCTTCCACTCTCTGTTTACAGGCAAGGACTGTAAGGCAAGGACTGAGGCAAGAACTTCCTTGGCTCCACATTTCTGCAGCATCTGGTTCGTGAGCTATGACTGCAGGTCCAAGAACAAAAATAGCAACAACATGCAAGCTGATTCCAGCCCAAGTCAGCAGAGGCCAGAAGTTGCTGCACTTCTAAGTCTGTTCATAAATCAGTGTGAAATGTGCTGTCTGAACGTGGCTCCCAATAGACACACATCTGCATAACACATACCACTGACAGAACTGGCGATGGGAAAGATATCCAAACAAAGCATTCCCACAGCTGGGGAAAAAGGAATAAAGGCATCTAATTCCCCTGCCCCTGGGGTCAGGTAAATGCACTTTTTAAGCATCAGAGGTTTTAAAAGCAGAGGGACGGTTAGGGAAGTCTAATCTGATGTCACCCAGGGACTCCTGTGTCATGATTACTACTGAATTTAGAGGAAGAAAGCAGAAGACACACAATTCTCATTTTAAAATCTCAGGTGATGGAGAAGATAGGTTATCCCTTGGTCAGTTGTTCCAATGTTAAAATCTTATGCTTTTTTTCCTCCTGGATCTGCCTGGCTTCAGATCCCATCCATAGGTTCATGTCATGCTGTTGTCTCCTATGTGAAAAAAAACCCTTCTTATTAGAAATTCTCACCTAGCTTTGGCATTTATAATCCAATAATCAAGTACTCTCCTGAATAAATTGAATACACTTTCCTTAGCTTGGTGGCAGGATGACTGGACGTTTTTGTAGCTTGATTGCCCCAGATTTTTAACATACTTTTCTTCAGCAGACACCAGAGATGAACTCAGGATCATAAAGCCTGGTGTCCAAAGAGCCAGGGGGAGAGCAGCACCACCACATTGATTTGGTTTTCTGCTCTTTTATCCAAGAACCACATTTATTCTGCTAGCCAGCATTACACAAATATGGAACAATTTTCGTTGGTCAGTCCTGAAGAAAAATTGTACTGGCAAAATACAACTTGCCCTTCAATCCAAGCTTCACTTATCAAGTGAAGGTAATTCTGGCTTGGTTTTGGGCCAGGGCAATAATCCCTCCAGCACCCAGTCACTCACACTGGTTGTCTTCAGCTGCAGGATCACAGGAGAGTGATGAAGAAAGCAATCCTTACATATCTATATTCTAATGTAACAGTCATATTGTAGGACTTTGGCTTCTTGTCCAGAAATAAAAAGATAGAGATGTGAAATGTTTTGTCCTTGCTCAAGTTTTCTGGATTTATATCTTGTTTCCTGAGAGTTTAATTTTCTTCAGTTTTTGAATTACAGCTGGAGGTAACATGTTTGACACCGTCTTCTTCTAAAGTGAATTTAGTGCATTAAGTGGTAACAGATTGCTGGAGCTGACTTCTCACTGTGCCCCCAGCAGAAGAGAAGCAGAACACACCAGAGCTGTGGAAGGGGTTGCCTTTCTAAAGGGCCAAGATGCTCCCAAACAAAGCCCACTCTGTCTTTGCGAGTGCAGAGAAGACGTGCAGGGAGATCCAGCAGAGACAGGCCATCAGAGACAGGACATGTCCCTGTGCAGCCTTTCTTCCTTCATCACTCAGAAACCAGCACCTGCCCTCAGAGGGTCTCCAAATAGAAATGAGAATCATTCTTCTTATATTACTGCCTGAACAGCAATGGGCACTGGTGTACAGGAGGCTGCCCAGCCTTGGCTTGGGATGATCCCACGTAGAAGCACATTTCTTCTTGCAGTTTGGCTGGACAGAAGAAGAAGTGAAAAAGGGCATCTTATAATGAGAGACCTTGGCACCGTGTATGGTTAATGCAATTGAACTCACTCTCTGCTCAGTTTTCACAACTGCGCTCTTACTCTGATGAGTTAATTCCCTTTGACGTCCCTTCTGTCCCTCCCCTGCTTTCATTGAGTCTAAAATAACCCAACTGTCCATCTTGCTTATGGAATTACTGAACTTTTAAGAGAACACAAAGTGCTCTCCCACAAGGATTTGGGATTAAACCTCTCTTGTTTATGTTAAACATAACATCTTAATTCTTTCACTGCTGGAGGGCAAATGAGTCCCCACAACTCCAAAGAAACCTGCTTTCAAGCCTATAGCAAAGGTCAGTGTGATTTGTTTCTCATTATAGATGTTCTTTCTAGTAGTCACATGGTATATGACAGTTCTATTACAAAACACCTCTATATAATTTAAAGTATTTTTATTTAAAATATTTTCTATTATAAACTAATTATAAATTACAATTTACCATTATTAATTTTCAGCACAATTCTCTTCTCTCAAATTGCACTAATCAATGGAGTACCTGATTATTTTTCATGGGATGGGGTAAGGAAAACAACTGCTTCCCACCCCGTGTCTTATTTAACACCCAAGGAGCTCTGGATTTGGAGTGAAGCTCCATTTCCTTGAAGCTGGCATTTCCTTGAACTGAGTCTGACTTCAGTCTCATGGCCCTGGGGCTGTGTGTGCCTCCTGTACAGATGTGCATGCACATCTGGAGGGGGAGACTTGTGGCAAAGAGGGGCAAGGCAGCACAGATTACTGAGTGATAGATTACTGCAGACTACCACAGGGTTAGAAGTGCACCCCAGGAAGCCCCACAGATGAAGGGGTAGGAAATAATCAGGGATGAGGCAGACACAGGGACGCAGAGCCCAAGACAAAACTAAAGACAGTGGGGAAAAGACAGAGGAAGTGGGAGAAAGACTCAGGAAAGGAAGAAAAGGGCAGTAAGGGAAGCACTTGTCAAGGAAAATTTTAAGCCAAGGAGCAAATGAAGGAATTAAGATAACTAATTGAACAGCATATGGTAAAATAAGAGAAATAAGGACAAGAAAGGAAGGAAAAAAAGAACAATGAGAACCCTAAGCTTTCTTTTTTTTTTAATGTGGTCAGCAACTGGAGGTGTCCAGTACAAACCCCATCAGAAAAACCTGTAGATCCCCACAGGAGTTCTCAGACCTTCTGTAACACCAGCTTTCACTCTCACATTGGTCAGCTTGCATTGCCTCTTGTCCTGCAGAAAGCTGGGCTTAGCCTGAGTGTCATGCCCTGTGTCATGCCATCTCTCAGCTGCTCCCTGTGCTCCTGACCCTCCTGGAACCAGAGAGCTGCTGTGCCTGCCCCATCACAGCCCCACCATCACCCCCAAAGCACCTTTTTTCTCACTGGCATCCTCGCACCTACTTCAATTTCTGGGCCATTCTAAATGAAGTGCCAAGAGGAGAGAGGTGAGTTTTCTTGTCTGGGGTGGCCTTACCAGCTGTGTCCCTGACAGTGCAGGGGCATAACCTTCCCACCAACTTCCAGCAACACTCACATGAGATGTGCTTACTCCCCACAAACCACCTATTCCCCAACCACCAGGCAGCAAGTTTCTCTCTTTAACGGCTGCTGAGAGGACATCAAACCACCTAGAAAAAAACTCACAAAATGGGTCAAGGCCCTGCTCTATTAGCATATGGGCCTTGCATTTTTCTGCCTTAAGCAGGTCTTGCTCATCTCTGCCATGCTCTAGAATAGAGCTCTATCCACAGAGCAGCTGACATGAAAGCACATCTCCCCATCACTGTGCAGGGGGTTTCTTTGGATTTTAGAAATTACCCTTTGAAAAGGATAAGAAGGCTGCACTTAACCCAGTGAGTTAACCCAAGCACGTGGCCAAGGCAGTGAAATGGGCTCTGATCCAACTACCTCACAGAGAATCCTCCTCTTCTCATGCCAATCAGCTGGCTTGGTGCCGAGCACAACTGTCCTCCTGACTCAGGGGAATTTCTTTCCTCCGGAGCTGGGTCAGCAATGCCACCAACATTCATGAAGGATTTGCTTGAATGCTTGTGATGAGGGCAATGCTGCTGATGGGTTCCTATTGACAATTTAGTCCTGCTCCCAAATTCCTTGGCAATGAGATGCTCACACACACCATCAGAATTGCAAAGGAGGAGGAAACAACTCCAGAACCTGCCTCTGCTGAAACTCACCCACACAACTGCTGATGACCCAGTGGCAGAGACTGACAGCCATGCTGCTGTGCAGGGATCTTGCATTTGCACGCACGCAGCAGCCAGTGCAAGGCTGGCTAATTCACACCATGTATCAAGGCCAGGAGAGCTGTCCCCAGGCCACCATTTCAGGGGCTGGTGACACATGTACTAAACAGGTGCTGTTGGAGCCAGTGAAGGCTGCAAGGTCCAGCAGCAGCAGCCAAAGCAAATGATTATATGGCCTGTCAGCAGAGCATCCTCCTTGGATCGCATTAATTGTTTGGGCTGAAATATCACATTTTACATGCTTACCTTGGGTGAGATTTCTGTAGAAAAGATTTCAATGCTCTCTTCACTCAGGCAGTCTAAAGAGTACTGCCTTTTTTTTTTATCTTGTATAGGAGACTTTGTTCCTATGAGTAGAGGCAAGACTTTCATATCTGGCTGAAACATGAGGATGGAGAAGGAGATTGACTGGAAGGATAAGATTTGGGGACAAAAATGCCAAGCCTGGTACGTCACATGGGTACCAGCTTCTTACTTCATAAAGGGATTGTGAATTCACATCCATTAACTTGTTTGCAGCACTCAGATAACATGGAGACAAGCACCACAGGAAAGTCCATACAGGTGCTAATAGTTCTGCCTCCTAAGTTCTGCCTCTCAAACCCTTACAGGTTCAAGGATGGGATTTTAGGACATTTGCACACTGAGCAGTGAAGATAAAATATAAGTGTTCACTAGGAGTGCACATTCCAAACTGCTGCTCATGGCTCAGTGCCCTGAAGAGACAGCAGGAGTTCTTGTGCTACTGAAGATTTGCCATTACTCATTTGCATCTATGTGCACATAGCACTGAGACAGAGGGAGAGACCTTCTCTGCTCATCCCATCTCCAATGCAACAGTTAGAGCAGAACTGCTTTTTTCAGATAATCTGCTAAAAACCCTGCTGTACAGAGTCTTGCTGGAGCTGGGCACAGGCTAACCTGAGGTCCTGAAGCACTTAGAAGTGACATTCATAATGTAGACAGCCAAACAAAGTCGTCCACCTTACTTAGAGAGTGAATCCACAGCAGGAATTTCTGGGAATAAGAGCACAAAGTCACTTGCTCATAGCTTTCTCTTTGCAGCCCTCTATTCTCTCACCATGAGTTCATCTCTGAGCCCTGTCTGCTACACAGGCGATAACAACCACAGGGGAAAGGGAAATATTTGTTCCACAGAGGTGTATGTTAATCTCTAGTTTGGATTAAATATATCTCAGCTGCTAGAAACAGCTGTAAAAGATTTTTTTCCTTTATGTTTTTCAGTGTGATGCATTCCTCCTCTTCACCATCCCCTCATGAAGGGGGAAAGAAAAGCTTAGATAAAAGCCTTGCTCCAGGGCAAGAAAAGATCCAAACTGCAGCTTGCATAAATCTGTCACTTTAATTCTCCTGAGAACAACTGCAAATGTGAAAAATGGCAGAGTAAAGCAAGCACAGGTGTTAACTCCTCTTTTTTTAATTGTGGGGAGAAAAAAAGGGAGAAAAGCCCTTTTTTTGTGAGTTGTGAGCAGCCCCCTGAATATGATGTCTTTCACTCAGCTTTATGCTTCATTAGCTCTTCCAGAACTATCTCTATGTCCATGAAATCTTATTTCTAAACCAGAAAGGAAATGGGGAAATTGTCCCTCATTAGTATCTGCTGAAAAATCTACATTAACCTCTCTTTGCTGCTTCTGCTGTTTTATTCTCTCTCTAGAACAATCTGTAGGGCTTTTTCCCCCTCTCACTTTTAAACAGTAATGGATCAAAGATTTTCTGAGTTTGGCTCATGCGTGGGAGGGCAGCCTTTGAGGACGCTCAGCGATGTTCCACCCCAGGGTCAGATTTGCATCCTGCATTAAACTTGGCTCTCTAACTTGCAACAAAGAAACACTGTTGTTGCAAACACTTTTTCCGTTCTCAGTCCTTTCGCCTCCAAACGCTTCGGCAACAAGTGGCCAGATTTTGCTGATGCACGTGGAGGCAGCGGCGGGGACCCGGTTGCGCCCGGCGGGACTGGCAGCACCTGGAGGCAGGGCTGCCCCTCGGTGGCACCTGTATTTGGGGCATGCGGCAGGGCCCCCCACACCAGCAGGAATGGCACAGGCACCTCCTGCTCTGCCTGGGGCTCCTCCCGCCCCCAGCCATCCCACCAGACCCTGTCTGGCTGCAGCTCAGCTCCACACCCCTACCTTTGTCCCTTAATCTTCCATGCTTTCATTAAGCAGGAGGTGTTTTCGTTAAGGCTCCATTGTGCAGAAGGAAATTGCTTTTGCCACTGTAGTCCCGAGGGCTGTACATTTCTCAGGCAATTAGACCTTTATCAGGCTCAACGGTGTAGAGATAAGGATTGCTGAATATCTGTTGGCTGACATGGACTGACATAGACATATAGCTTAATTAATGCAAGTGAAATGCTTTGAAGTCCTTTTAATTCTTCTTTTGGGTCTGTTTTTGTTTGTTTGTTTGGGGGGTTTTATGTTGTTGTTGTTTACTTGTTTGTTTTAAGGCTTTGCCCAGTTAATTGGTAGAAGTATATTTGGAGTAAATGCAGTGAAATTATTCAGGACATTGTCGGGTACCACTACTCACCATGTTGAAGTCTGGCAAGCTGCTCTCTCCGGTCGTGATGGACTTGGTGACCACTTCTCTCCTGTGACAGTCTTAGGAGCACAACCTGATGGGACTGGAGACCTCAGATGGCTCACCACTTTCTCACACTGAACCACACCAGGACTCAGGGCACTGAGCCAGGAGACCCAGCTCTCCCTCTGAAACTGGGGAAAGCTGCCCACACCAGGACATCTCTAATCCTACTCAGCTATAATCCGACAGTATTTGGAAAATGGTTTACCCATCAAGGGAGTTTTGCATTACAGTGCCGTGCTGCTTGTGCTGGAAGCCAAATGAATAGTAAGGTTTGGCCAAGTTCTGCATAGGTTGAAACCTGATTTTTCACTCAGTTTCTGTCTGACAAAGAGCACGATTTTGGCATCTCCATGAGCAGCTTTGCTTTCTGGGCTGTTGCTCCCATTCCAGCAAACAAAGCACAGGTGGCTTGTGCTCAGACTGAGGATACCTGTGGGTCGTGAGATGTGTCAAGAGCATTACATGGGGTTGAGTTTAAACAGATGAAGAGTGAAAATTTGTGGAATTTTGGCAGCCTGTACAATTAATTTGCAATGACAGAGGCAGGATGAATTCCACCACTGCAGTACACAGCTTTTCCTGGGGACATGCAGTCCAAGCTAAGGTGCAGCTCTGCCCATTGTGTGGTGGCTGAGGGATCACACTGAATCACACCAAGAGTTGTCCTGGATTGTGATTGGAGTTTCTCATTTCAGTAATCTACCAACCCTCACTGAAACAAACAGGAGGCTGAAACTGGTGGTTTTAATGTGATTTGAGTTGGCTGTTGAAAACCAACATTATTTGTGATCATCTCTATTACATGCCTCTGAGACTGAAGAAACTTAATATGGACAAGTGCAATCATATACAGATATGAACATATGATATGATTAATACTCCACAGTTTAGATCAGAGTTCAGATCTCTCTTAAACAAAAGATCTTTTTCTGCCCAATATCCAGAAGATAGAACTTCCCCAAGAATTCCCCAAGAGGAATCTAGAATTCTTAAGACTGCTTCCATCTTGATTCATCTTTCCTTAAAGGCATTTGAGAAAGTGATGAGTTACGCATAGACTGGAAATTGCAGAAAATTTTCTGGAAGAGAAATACATTCTAAGACAGGAAAACCTAGCTGGCTCAGTAGGAGCTGGAGTCGGGACACCAGAGTGTAATTCTCTTTCCTGACTCTGTGACATTTTGGGCAAGTCACCAAAAGATGAATCTTAGTCCCACTGTACCCCAGATTCTCATTTGTAACTAGGGATAACACCATTTTCTTTCACCACAGTGCTGTGGTGAAGAAAAGATCCTGGAGTATGATGATATACTACAGTAATAGGGACTACATGAATAAAGTTCATGTTGCAGGAAGGACTACTAGCAAAAAATTCATAACTAGGAAACTGAGGAAAAGAAATACAGTGGTGAAATGTTCAGAACTGCTAACTGTGTGTTTAAAGGTTTGGGAAAATGCCTAGAGCTGTAAGTAGATGCCAGAGAAATTAATTATGATAATAAAAGTTCTGGGAAGAGGTAGAAATGCTGGAATGATCAAATCATGTGTAATTATGAAGAATATTTTCTGTCCTCCTGGTAACACAGAGCTGCAAGGAATGTGTGTGTTGCCTCCAGAAATGTGAGGGGCCAGGATGTCATTCCTTCAGAAACAAAACAGACAAGAACTGAAAA